>JAGWEN010001120.1:0-39524 GCA_018703685.1 Orius laevigatus
TTTGTGAAAACCATATACATTTTAGAAGACCAGCTAATTGTAGTCTTTAAATTAGAATGGAGATTAAAAGTATATGGTAGCAAGTATTCCTAATGAAAATGAATATATTCATTACAAGAAAAATAAAAAAATGATATTCACAAGAAGAACCTACAAAACAAACAAACTATATTTATCAAAATGTCATTAATTATTTTAATTTATGTCAAAATAACTATTTATATAAAAACTCATTAAATAATTAATTAAATTATTTTATAAATCAAACAAACTTTTTATAATTGAGCTAAAAAGATTCAACTTTGTCTTAAAGAAAAATTAAATTTTATTGTTTTAGCTAAAAAATCAACTAGACCAATTAATATTAATAACCATTATTCAAAACTTACAAGATTGCTGTTGCAAAAATGATGAAAAATATCGACAAAAATATGGAACTGGTATTTATGAGTTTATAATTTAACACTAACTACTGGTTTTTCAGATATAAAAGAAAGTAATTAAAGATAACATTAAAACTTTAATTAAATGAATATAAAGAATTTAATAATTTTTATCCTAAAAACAAGAAAATTAAAACTTATAAACGTTATAGAAATGTCTGAATTAGGACATTTACAACATGATATTAAAATTCTGACACCAAATATGACTGGTTTTAAACGTAATTTATATTTGTGTATGATTTTATTGATGAAAAATCACGTTTTTGGTCTTGCTTATTTATCTGAAAATAAATCACAGTCATCAGCAATTGGTATTTTTAATCAAGCTTATGATGATTTTTTAAATAATAAAAATTAGAATAAAAAGAATTAGAACCGATAATGGTCCTGAATATGTTTATAGTTATAATCCAGAAGTATAAATATCATAAAAGTGAGTTTTACAAAAGTATTACATCAAAAAAGGTGTTATTCATCAAACAACACCGATTCGTTCCCCTCAATCAAATGGGAAAATTGAAAGATTTCATCAAAACTGAAATAAATTTTTTGAATATCTTCCTCGTTACCCTAAAAATATTAATGAATTACGAAAATTAATTACTATCTTTTTAGATTATTACAACAATGTTAGACGACATAAAAGCATAAATTTTTTAACGCCATCCGAAGCTGTGTTAAAATTTTTAAAAGACTAACTGGTCTAAAATGTATATGGTAACCTTACAAGTTTCTCATTAGAACTAGTAATTTTTCAATCACATATTACATATTCATTATCAGTTGTTATTCCAATAAAATCAGTTGTCCCACACATTAAAGGACTATAAAGTGTTTTTTCAGTTTCATAATATTTAAATTTAATATCTTTAAAAGTTTCTTGATATAGTTTTGTAAAATTTTTAAATAATTCACGATGTGATTTTATATCACAATCAATAAATTCAATTAATTCATCATTAAAATTATTTTTTATTCAATAATCAATCATATTGTGTAAACAAATACCTCTAATTTGAGCTAATTTTTAAAATGTTCTCATCAATTTGGGAAAAATCTTTTGGCACTAAAATATTAACAATTTGACTAACACTAGGTATTAAAATACTATACTTATGTAATTCATCATTTAAATATATAAAGGTTTTAAATCTAATCTCATAAAATCGCTTCATCATTACCATATTTTGATTATCATTATTAAATAATTCTTTTGCATCAGATGAATTAAATTCTATTTTTTCTTGTGCTTTTTTTGATAATAATATATCTTTTTTTAAATCATTATTTGTATGTAAAAATTCATAATTAGATATTTGAACTATTCACTCAGTTTTATTATCTTTATTTTTAAAAGATTGTAAAATACCAGTAATTGTAATTTGACTTCCTTTTTTACAATATTTTGTAAAACAGTTGCTTGTTTATTTCATACTTGACAAGGAATAAAATCAGTTTCTTTTTGTGTTGAGTATGTCGTATAACTGCTAAATTAAAGATTGCATATTCTTTACCATTTTGTGTTTTCTTAATTTCAATATCTTTTGTTGTTTCTTCTATTGCAATAAATTTATTCATTATTTATTCTCCTCCTTACTAGGTAATAATTCATATTTTGAATTATCTTTAAGATAAAATGTTATTCCATTTTTCACAACAAAGACTACTTTTTTCTCATAAACAAGTTACTTTTTCAAAATCTTCTTTATATAATTGTGTTTGTTGTAATTCTTCAAGTTCTTTTTTAAGTATTTCATTTTCTTCTTGTAGTTTGTCAAATTTAATTGATTCTGATATATTCATTTTCTTTCTCCTTTTTAAAATCAGTCACCACATAAACATTGTTGTCTTCTATCACATTTACATTTAAAATCTCAATTAGTATTTAAATGTGGGTCAACACAACGATAACAATTTTGTCTATCTTCACATTCACAAAATTCACATTCTATTTTAGTCATTATTATATTTCCTCCAAATTCATCTCTTCAATTAAATTATCAATATATTTATAAGCACTATCTTCTGAATAACATTCTTCTAATGCTTCTGCAAATAAGTCTTCTTCGGTATAAATATTTCCATCTTCATCTTTTCACATATTTATTATTTATTCTCCTTATTAAATAATTCATTGTATCTTATGGGGTCCATAATTTTTAATTTTTCTATATTAGAATATAATTCTGAATTTGCTTTAATAAATTCTCTTAATATATCTAATAAAGTATTTATTTGATATTCTTCTAATATAATTTCATAATCTCTAATTTTAATTTTTTCCATATTATTCACATCCTTTTCATTCAATATTTTTATCTTCTAAATCAATAATTGTTGTTATACCTAACATATTTTTAGCAACTGCACTAGCTTCTTCACTCGTATAAAATGACATAGTATCAATACTAAATCTATTTTTAATCACTAATAAGTATCTTTTATTCATATTTTTATTCCTCCTAATTTTGTTTCCCTAATGCTCAATGTTCATCAGTCATATCTTCAAATGAAACTGGATAACTTTTAAGCATTAATTGATTTAATTTATTAATAGTTTTTTTATTTAACTTTTTCATATTTAACACCTAAATTATTCCTTTAATTTTTTTCTCAAATTGTAATATTTTTCAACCATCTGACGCTAAATCTAAAATATCGTTAATTTTGTAATGTTGCATATAAGAAGCAATAACATCTCATTTATCTTTAAATAAATTTAAGTACATTTTGGCTCATTCTAAACATTGCAAATCATAATGATTTTTATGATGTGAAATACGACAATTAACAAGTTGACAATTAACTCAATCAAAAGATGTTGTTATTTCATCCCAAGTTTTATTAATATAATTACTTTTATATTCTGTCATTATAATTCCTCCTATTTTTAACTCGCTGGCACTCACTTTCAAGTGAAAGTGCCAAGCGAGAATTAGTTATATAAGTATTTATCTATTTATTTACTACGCCATCCGCTTCACTGGGGTGAGCGGTGGCGGTATGTTAATTGTTTGAATGTTTAATAATCCACAGTTGTTTTTTCTTTTTGGAGCCAGAGAGTTTTCTCTCTCTTCATCCGCACCATTTCAGGTCAAAGCGTTCAGTTTTTAAAATAAATCTACTTGCACCTTGAAGAGCCTAATGCTATACGCAAATTTATTTATAAAGTGGCCATCTCAATATTTATTGTCGTTCGATGTTGACCTTGCACTTATCACGACTATCGCTTGTTAAAGCGTCTATTATTTCCGGACTTGATTACCGTTGGGCTAGACCGCCTATGTGGAATAAAAGCACTTAGTTATTAAAAATAACCGTCCCACTATGCATTAAGTTGTTTTATAAAATCAAAGTTTTAAAAACCCAGTTTCATAATCAAAGATAATTTTTGAATTTTCTAAACGTTTATAAAACCGCTTTTGTTTTTTATCTTTTGTGCGATTTAATAAATCTTTATGTTTTTCACAAGTTCATAAAACTTTATTTGATAAAAATTCTTCAGTAATGAATGATATTTCTTTATAACAGTTATCAATATCGCAAATTTGTTGTTGCTTATTAATTTTCATTACTTACTCCTTTCTTTTATTAAGTTTTTTTATTAGCAAATTAATTAACTGAAACAGAGAAAGGACAACACCTTAAATTAGGAGAAAAACAGGTACACTTTGTAAAGATTTCTAAGATATTTAATAAATGTGTAAACAACTTAAAGAGGGTATCAAAAAGTTGTTATAGTTTTTTTGTAAATATTTAAGATACTGTCCTTTCTCTGAATCAATTAATAATTTTGGTTTTACAAATAAAAAAACCATTTTAGTAAATGGTTTAATTTATTATTCTTATTCAATTTCCGAGTTTTTTTCCAAAACCCCAATATTTTTTATACGGCCTTTTAGGAGTTACTTTCGGAATATTAAGTGTTTTAGCGTTAGAAACATTTTGAACTATGGATAGTACTGTTCGTGATCGTCAGTCATTCGCTTTAACTGCCACAACAATTTGTTGTGATATTTTAAGTGTTTCAAGTGCAATGTTTGCTTATTATTATGGGGTAAAATTATATAAAAGGACTAAAAATGAAGATCGTGATGATAAACCAGAAGTATTAAAATGTGAGCGTTATTCTTTTTATTGCGATTTTTGAAGTTTCATGTTTGGGATTGTTGGGGTTAATTTTTTGGATTACTAGTTTTATAACATTATTTCCAAGTTGTTTAAATGAATATACATCATGATGAGCAACAATAACTTCCGTTTGTTTTGATAGTGTTTCATGTGCTTTTGTTGGTGTAGCAATGGGTTATTTTCGTAAAGGGATTAAATTGACATAATTTTATTTTCGAAACTACTTTCTTTTGATAATTATTTGGTTATAATTATGATAACTAAATTTAATGGGTCTATTTTTATTTTTAAAAAATAATTATATAAAATGAGAAGGAAAAGTAAAAATGTTAAGTAATCTTTCAAAGAAAATAAAATTTATCTGACTAGGAATTTTAACTGGAATTCTTAGCATTTTTTTAATATTAGGATTGGTTTAGCAGTTCCAGGAATGGGATTAGAATCTTTAAAATTTATTAATAGTTTAAAAACACAAATTCAACGTGCTTTTCCCCAAGGAAAGTTTGTTATAAATAGTAAAATTCAATTTATGATACACTTGTTAATACCGTTTTAAAAATCATCTTATGAAGCGGATATTTTATCATCGTTAAATTTTTATGAAAATTCAAGCCAAAATGAAGCAATTAAAAAAGAGTATTTAGCTTTTGCTGATAATTGATTTAATAATCAGTGGGGAACAACAATCAATAATCGAGAAAATATTGACTTATATGATGTTGGACTTGATTTAATTGAATTTGATAAGAGTGTAGCTGTTAAGTTTCATTCTTATGGTTATGTTAATACAGGAATTCAGTGAATGTTTAAAAGCGGGGGCATTAACCAAATGTTTAGTTCTGCTTTACAACACCACGCGCTTGTTCAACAAACAATTAATAATCAAAATAATTATAATCAAATGATTGATAGTACGGGACCTGATATTAATGGTCTAGTTGTTCATAAATCAATTGGAACATATCTTGTTAATAATAAAGTGTGATTTTTAAATATGCAATTAAAAAATTTAGCATATGGAATGACAGCACTGGGAGGTGATAATATTTTTGTTAATACTGCATTAACAGAAAAAAATATTATTGCTCCGATTACGGTTAATGATTTGTATCATCCAAATTTTGTTAGTGCTTTAGATACAACAAGAACCGGAACTGTTTTTATTTTAATGTGACCATTTTTACTAGCTGCAATATTACCAGTGATTGTGATTATCATTATTAAATTAAAAAAGGAGAAAATATAAATGAAAAAAATTTTTACATTGTTAACTGTTTTTACTTTAACAACAGTCAGTACAGTTACCGTAATTAGTTGTACAATTGTCCAAGATCGTCATCTTGATTCAGATGATGCATTATTATTGATTGGCAAAAATATTGATACATCCAAAGCGGTTGATGATGCAGAAAATAATTTACAATTTACAAATTATTATGTTTTAGGAGATAGTTTAAGTGATTCTCATGGCATTGAAAAACTAGTAAAAAACAACTTTAATGTTGATCTTAAACTAGGAACAGATGATGAAACCAAATTGGAGGATTATCAATATGGTAGTTTTAGCAATGGTAAAACTGCTGCTGTTTTACTAAATGATAAATTAGGTTTTAAAAACATTACACCAGGAATTCCTAATGATAATAGTTTCTATCTTTGGTCGTAATTATGCGATTGGTGGAGCTACTGCGGCTGATGTTGTTGGAGCGGGAGGTATATTATTAAATAAAGTTACGATTGAAAAACAGGCTCAAGTTCTAGTTAGTCAACATAAATTACGTGGAACTGACTTAGTTTTTATGGAAATTGGTGGGAATGATTTATTTCAATTAGTTGATACTACTGATCCCCAAACAGAATTAGCATTAATGGAACAAAGTGTTGAACGAGTTCAAGAAGCCTTATTTACTTTATTAAATAATGGGATTCGAAAAATTATTTTTTCTGATGCGCCAAACGTTAGTTTAGTACCACGATATGTTAATAGTTCTCCTAAACTAAAACAACGGGCAAATGATCTTTCAACAGAATTTCATTTCCGGGTTTAAGAATGTGATTGAAGTAGCTAATCGTTATTATGAACATGCTGTGCGTGAATGAGGATTGTATGATAATTTGCCAGTTTTAATGGAAGAATTTAAAACTAAGCAGGCACAAGCAGAACTTAAGGTTAATTTTAATACCTTAGATATGGATTTTATGAATATTTTAACAACAGGTCTTTTGAATGCGAAACGAAATGTTAATATCCCCGCGGATGCAAATATTAATAATTATTTCTTTTTTGATGATGTTCATCCAACTCGTGAAGTTCACCAGTTAGCAATGGAGCATTATTATGCGACGGTAAAGGGGTGAACATAAGATGAAGAAGTTATTAGCATATTTAGGGACCATTTCGTTATTAACAACTTCAACGGTGCCAGTTGTTGCTTGTACAAATGATGAAATTATTAATTCAAATGTTTATCATTCACAAACTAGTTTGTTGGCTTTAAATAGTCAAATTGCTAAAGTTGCTTATATTAGTAATGAAAATAAGTATGATTTTAATTACTTAATGAATAATTTTGTTCAACCAATGTATTTAAAAGATTTGCCACAACAACCTCATGAAATTGAAAATCTCCATGACTATAATCGTTATGCTGAATTGTTTAACCGTTATTATGATGAAAGTTATTTAAAAAATGATTTAACAACTAACTTAGTTTTAACAAATACTGTTAAACCTGAGAGTGCAGATAGCACAATCAATCAAATTGCATCATTGGGATCAACAGTTTTAGACATGATTGCTAAACAAGGTTTAGCGGGGGTTTTATCATTAGTTGTTGATGGAAACTTATTGTCAGAGTTTTTATCACCAACAGTCTTAAGATTTGCAAATGATTTATTAAATCAAAATACGTTACTTTCCTTTCGTGATGCTTTCGATGATTCAATTTATAAAAATATGAATTATCAAGAGGTTTTAACTTCAGGGGTGATTGGTCTTATTAATGCTGTTAATGAATTAACCGGACAAAAAGAACGATTTGATTATAAAGATAAAGAAAATCTGCAAGCAGATGCTACAAATTATCTTGATGCGTTAAATCAATTTGGAACAACAATTGTTGATGTAATGAATGGTAAAATTGGTTTTAAATTTAATATATTTAATAATTTAACAGCAATTAGTGAAGTTATTCGGTTTATTCGGATTGTCTTAACTTATCTTGATCAATTTGATTCAGCAAAAAGTCCAACTTGAGCAGAAATCAATACTGTTCGAACAACAACTTATAAGTTAAATCAAAAATTGATTTAAAAAAATTCTTAATGATTTATCAGTTAGATTAACTAGTACTAATGGTGAAGGATTACGTAGTTTAATTGCAATTTTATTTCAAAGTTCTGAAAATCATCAGATTAAATCAAATCTTTTCGCTAATCTTGGTTTTTTTTTAAAGGAAGATTTGACTCCATCGGGACTATCAGCGATTGGAAAAATTTTAATTAATAAATATATGCCGCTTGAAATACTTGGTTCTATTAAAGTTTATCTTGGTAATTTCGTATGAGACTTGATCAATACTATTTCAGCAAAAGAAACGTTAGATGATATGGTGGCGTTTTTAAACAATAAGTTAATAGCTGACAAACTTCCAGAGAGTATTAAACCAGTGATTGACAAAATCAAAACTGATCCTGTTGTAATTAAAGATTTATTTACAGCATTATATCAAGGTGACATTTTAGGTGATATTTTCAAAATGTTATTACCAGATTCACCGTTAAGTAATGTTAAAAATTTAAAAGCAATGTTAAATGACCCGTTACAAAATTGAATGCCAGCAAATCAGTTTACAAATATTATTGGCGAAAAAGTATAGTTGAGGTTGTGACAGATTTAAATCAAGCAATTACCACACCAGCCTTTATTAATGCTCAAGATGTTTATCAGCTATTTGATAGTTTTTTAACCCCAACAACCAATAATTCCTATCTCTTAAAAGATGCTTTGTTAAATACAGATGAGTTTTTTGCCATTTTAGGATTTAAGAACAACGTAATTGTTGATAAAACACCATTATCTTATTTAAAAGGTATTTTAGAAAACATTATGGGAATTAAAGGAGCATTTAAAGTAATAAATAAATATATTGATAATTTTAATGTTAATCAACAAAAATTAGCAGCAATAATCCAACAAACATTTGATGTTTTACAAGTAGGGGTATTATCACAAGCAGTTGACAATGTTTTTGAATATGAAATTAATAATAAGATTATTAAGATTGTTGTTAAATTGCAACATGATAAGTATCTTATCAATGAAATTACAATGAATTAAAACATTTGAAAAGTTATTCTTTAAAGGAAAACAATAACTTTTTTATTGAATTTGGTATAATGATAAAAGAAAGAAGTGAGGGTTTTTAATAATGGCTAAAAAAATTTTTGGAAAAAAAAAGAATCGTAACTTATTATTTAAATTATTTTAAACGTCAATTTATGTTTCAAAATGTTAATAAGATTAATCTTGAATCATTAAAAAAACATGGGATTAAAGTTTTTATTTGTGATTTAGATAACACCTTAACACCATTTTATCGTGGTATTCCAAATGCAGATAATTTAAATTTAATTCAAAAGGTACAAGACTTGGGAATGGACATTTGTGCTAGTTTCAAATAATGCCCGTAAACGAGTGGAACGGTTTGCGTTAAAAGCAGGAATTGAACATTATTATTGGAATGCTAAAAAACCATTATTAAAATATTTTCGAATTATTTCACGACAATTTAATGTTAATCCTCACGAAATGATTATGGTTGGTGATCAGTTAATTACTGATGTTTTGTTTGCAAACCGTGCGCATATGGAAAGTATTTTGGTTGTTCCTGTAACTGGTGTTGATGAGTCAAATCGCTTTATTCGTTTATTAGAAAGTTTAGTTTACAAACGATTAGCACAAAAAAACATTTTACATAAAGGATTCTTTGATGAAGGAGAATATGGGTTAGATTATGATATCTTATAAGAAATGTCAGGGTTGTGGTATTATTTTACAAAATACTAAGCAAGAACAAATTGGTTATGTTGAAAATTTAACACAGGATTATTGCTATCGTTGTTTTTGTTTAACGCATTATAATGAATTAATTGATTATGATTTAAATGAAACTGATTTTTTAACAAATCTTAATAATAACTATGATTTAACATACCATTATTTCTATGTTTTAGATGTCTATGATTTAGATGGTTCACGAAATTTAGCATTAGAGCAAATCTTACAAAATAATAAGGTAACATTAATTATTAACAAAATTGAATTTCAAAAGTTAATTAGTAATAATAAAATTCTTACTTTTGTTGAAGAACTTTTTACTAATTCGGTTTTATTGCCAAGGATTGAAAATATATTTTTAGTTAGTGCTTTAAAAAATTATTCATTAGATGAATTATATATCGCTATATAAAACATCAAAGCGAGGATGTTGTTTTTGTTGGTAGTTCAAATACGGGGAAGAGTACTTTGCTAAACAGTTTAATTAAATTAACCAAATACCAACAAAAAATACAGTTTCGAATAATGTTTCAACAACGCTTGGTAATATTGAGGTTAAACTAGGAACAAGACATAAAATTTATGATACTCCAGGAATTGTTAATAACCATACCATTATTTCTTATTTAGAACATAATGACAAAAAATGATTACTAATAAATTAATAAAACCGATTACATTTCAATTAGATTCTGAGCAAACAATTTTTTATGAAGGCTTAGCAAGTTTTTCTTTTTTAAAAGGATTAAAAACAAGTTTTTATTTTTTTATAAAATAATAATATTAAGTTACATCGCACAAAATTAATAAATAAAGACCATTATTTTAATCAGCATTTAATGCAAGCCTCTTTAAGATTGAAAGATTATCATCTGTGAAGAGAACAAACAATCATTATTGAAGAACCAGGAGATTATTCGTTATTGATTGCAGGATTAGGGTGAATTACTTTTAAAGGTAGTCCAGGACAAGAAATAATGGTTGGAACAAATCAAAACATTAAAATTAATTTACGAAAACGGTTTATTTAGTTTTATAATTAAAGGTAGATAGTTAGAAAGGAAGAAGGTTATATGAATCTTTTTAAAAAATATCCTTATGTTATTACTGATTTAGATGGAACAATAGCCAATGAAGGTTATGTAATTAACGACGAAACTTATGAAGCTTTACAAACATATCAGTTAGTGAGTGATTATCATTGTTTTTGGCATCAGGACGGTTAGATTTAATGGCTAAAGAGTATTTTGCAAAGTTAAAAGTCAAGACACCAATTATTTCTTGTAATGGTGCTTTAATTCGAGACCCTATTAGTAATGAAGTCTTATACCAACAAACCTTACCACAAGATTTATCAATTGAAATTATTATGAAAGCATTAGAACATGATATTGATCATATTGTTTATACTGCAAATATGATTTATGGTCATCCGCATTCAAAACGAATTGCTTTGATGATGAAATATAATGAACAATTAATCGATGAAAGTTATCGAATTCCATTAGATACTGAAACAAATTATCTAACATTATTAAAAAATAATGATATTCAAGCTTTAAAGATTTTGTTTCCCTTTACTTCGCAGGCTGAATTAGACCGTGTTCAAGCTATTAATGAACCATTTAAAGATCAAGTTGAAGGAGTATTTTCACAAAAGGACTTATTTGATATTCAATCTTTAGATATTAATAAAGGAAATTCTTTTAAGAAATTATGTGAATTAAAAGGGTATGATCCACATCAATTTATCTTTTATGGTGATAATTATAATGACCTTGAACTTGCTAAAAGTGTTGGTTATACAGTCGCAATGGGGAATAGTGTCTTAGAATTAAAAAAAATTGCTAATGCAACAACAGTTTCTGTTGATGATAACGGTGTTAGAGAACATCTTTTTTACCGAAGTTTTAATAAAGGATCAAATTGCTGAGTTTTTACCGCAGGTTAAAAATGTTTTTAAATAAACATTTTTTATTTTGTTTAATGTTTATTTAGTAAGGGTTAATAGAAAATGTTAAATAAAATTAAGCAATTTTTTAAAAAGAAAAAGATTTTAATAATAGTATTAGTAATTTATAATTTAAGTTATTTTTGCAATTCCAAAAACAGAGTGTTTTCAAGAATGCCATTATGTAGTTGATAATTTTTAATTAACTTTATGGGGGCAAAATTACAAGCTTTATAACATTTAATTGCCATTATATTTTTCGAGAGCGGATCAACAATTAGTTTGTTATAAACTATGTTATTAAGGAAAAATATTCAATAAATGAGAGAATTACTTTTTTCCCTAATCCTTGGTTTTGATATTTTTTTGATAAAAATAAATCAAAACCAATTACTAATGATGCTCTATTATAATTTAGAATATTTTTGGTCTTTTGATCTAATTGATAAAATTGTAAGTATCCAATTTTTTTATTTTCTAAAGCAATAAATAATGCAGTAATATTTTTATCTATTATTTTTGCTTTAAATTTAGTTTTAATTTATGATATGTAAAATTTGTATCTTCGCCCTCATAAAATTTTAAAATTTCAGGTTCATTTAATCATTTTTTAAGTTTTAGATAATGTGATGTTTTATTTTTCAAAGTTGTAAATTGTAAATGCCAAACCATAAAAAGTTAACTATCAATTTAGTTAACTTTTTTAAGTTAGTTTTAAGGAGTTGAAATTATGCAAACAAAGCAATATTTTATTTTGCGGTCGTTAGTGAAAAAGTATGGTAAAGATAATGTTATTAATACTGTTAATAAGATTGCAAATGATATTGAAATTAAAAAGTAAAGAATAAATTATTCCGCGTAATTTATTAGCGGATAATTTATTCAATAATGTTTTTTAAGTGGAGCAAAGCGACAACGAGCGGAGCGAGTTTGCAAATTTCAATTTTTTAATTTATTGAAAGGAGATATATTATGCCAGTTTGATTAACGACAATTTTTAGTGTTGTTATTATATTAGGTATTTTTGCGTGAATTGGTTTATCAATTTATCAAAAAATTCGTCAAATTCGAGGAAAGAAAAAAGATAAAAAAGAAATTGAAAAAAAGGAGGATAAAAAATAATGTTAGGGATGTATTTAACAACAGCGGTTAATTTTTTAGCAGCAGATACGCCTACTATTTCAGATGGAATGGGTTCTATTTGAAGTGGATTAGGGCAAGCAATGATGAAAGTTAAAGAAGCAATTTATGCTGTATTACCACAATTAATGACCTTTTTAGGTGATGCGTGAATTATTTTAATTCCATTTGGTATTTTTGTTATTGTTAAGATATTAAACTTTTTCCGTGTTATGGTTAAAGGATTTTAGTATTTATTATAACTAATTATTTGTATTAGTTAAGGCACACTAGCTTTACAATGTAATTAAATTAATTTTGTTGTTTATTTTTGTATTACACACTGTCTATAAGTTATTATTGAAATTATTAGTAATGAAATAATTATTTTAAAGTAGGATTTAATAAAAATAAGAATATTTCTATTAAAGGTCATAATAGTAATAGTTTTGGGAAATAAATTTTTATAATATTCTTTATAAATATATCTACTTTCTTTTTAAAATTTGTAGGCAGTATGTAGTACAAAAATAGCAATTTAATTATAGAACTATTAATTCTATATTTTAACAACTATTAGTTAAAAATAAATAGTTATTTTCAGTGTGCCAATTTTTATTATTTTATATATTTAACAATGTTTATTACAATAAATAAACATTATTAAACATTAGATATAACAATGTTTATTTAACAATAGATAAGCAATATTTTAACAATATTTATAACATTGTTAATTAGAAACAATGTTTATTAAGGAGTTGATAAAATTGAGTAATTTTGTTAAGAAAAATCAGAATATAGAAAATTATTTTATTAGTAAGGAATTTATACCTTTTCAGACAGATAAAGCAAGTTTTATAAATTTACCTAATCATAATCGTCATATTGGTTTTTGATTGAGTAATAAATTTATTTATTCGAGTGAAAAACATTCTGATCAAGTAGCTATTGGTTTGATTTATGATAATTCTTATCCTATTGTAAAATATGATGAAAATTTAAAACGCCATATTTGAAAGTATTTAACTGGAACAGAATTAATTAATTTATATAATCAATATAAACAAAATTATTTTACACAAATGAAAAAAGCATTATTTTCTAGTGAACCTCAAAAAGTAAAAACAAATAACAATAATAATTTAACAAATTGAAGTGTTGAAAAAGAGCAAGAATTAATTAATGATTTGAAAGATTTAAATTAATGAGTTTATATGATTATTGAGTTCAATTTGTTAGTTATATTATTGGTTCAAATGCTCCTGAATTTTTATATGTTATATCGTTTGTATTATTTATCGTTTTATTTTTTGGAATGTTTTTTAAACTTATTCAAAAAATGTGGAGTTTTTAAATATGCAAAATGATTGAGAAAAATTAAAAGAGTTTTTTATTCATGTATTTTTATTTATTGATAAATCTAACGTTGAAACTATTACAACTTGGAATTTAACTCAAAATGAATATTTAACTTTGATGGTTGGTGTTTGAATTGTTATTTTATTTTTAACTTGGTTTTTATTGTGAATGGTTTTTAAAATAGTTAGTTGTTTTAAATAATTAAATTTTGTTATTATTATGGTTTTCTCTCCCCACAAAATTTTAAAATCTTTTTTGAATATAATATATATTTTCATTATGAATGCAGTAATTATTAATATAAATAATGTTGTAAAAAATATTTCTTTTTCATTTATTTGACTAATATTCTTAAATATTCATTCTATAAAATTAATTGTAGTAATTAATTTTCCGATAGGATTAATTAAAAAGTTTATAATTCCAATGATAGGCAATAATATTGAAATTATTTTTAAAATTTTCTTAATTTTTATCACTCTCCTTTTTAATTTGTGGGGAGAGAAAACCATAATAATACTAGTTTAATTATAAATAACTATTGGAGGTAAAATGAAAAAGTTTATATTTTTCTTAAAAAATTATTGTTATATTAGCGGTTCAATGATTTTGTTTAGTTTAATTGATTTATTACTTTGGATAATTTCATTAAATTATACTGGTTTAGTATTCTGATTATTGTTTGCTTTGCAGTGTGTTTATTTTGTGTGATGAGTATGAAAAAACATATTTTATCAGTTAAATGCTTTTCGGTTAGTAAATTTTGTTTGAGATAATCCGTTATCAGTTATTATTGGTAAATTAGGAAGGGGAAAAACTTTACTTTTAACTTATTTATCACAAACTATGAAACTATTAACAGATAAGATTTATAGTAATTACCCGTTAGAAGATGAAAAAGTTAAAGTTTTAACATTTAAAAATTTAGATTTTACCGATAGAACAAAACCAGTTCCCGCTGATGATAGTGTTATTTTATTTGATGAAAGTTATTTATATATTGATGGAACTAGTCCTCACGATGAGAAAAAGGTTCACAGTGGTAAAATTCCGTGAATTGTTTTAGCAAGACATTTTGGTAATCGTGCTTTGTTTACAGCACAGCGTGAGGGTATGATTTGAAATAATATCCGACAATTAGCAAGTGGTATTATTATTCCTATTTCATTGAAAAACCGATTGCTAAAAAAGGATTTAATTTTTTTAATCGTTTCTTTATTATGCGAATTGGTATTTTTCAAGATATTACGGATTATGAAATTTGAAAAACAAAATCAGTAGAACGAACAGCAGAAGGCAAACGTGCAAAACATAGATCTGATGTTGGATTAGGCATTCGGTTTTTTAAAATAATTATTCCGTTAGAATTTGCACAGAAATATGATAGTCAATGATTAAAGTTTGTGCGGGATTTAAAAAATGATGAAATAATTAATAACAAAGAATACTATTGATCAGAAATTACTAAATTGAGTGTTAAAGAGCGGTTAGAATTGTTTGATATTGATATTTTGAAAAAGAATTTAAAACCTAAAAAAGAAAAAGGAAGTGGTAAAAATGATTAATTTATTATCAGAAAGTAGTAATTGGGATAAGATTTTTAGTTTTATTTTTGATGTATTTTTGTTTATTTTTGATGTGATTTGAAATACTAAATTACCAATGACAAATACAACAATTGCTTATTTTATTATCTTTTTTATGGTTGTTAAGTTATCGATTTATGCAATTCACGGCACAAGAACTCAATATAACGAATTAGGTTCAACAGTACAAACGGGTGTATCAAATATTTATTCTGCAACTGCTCGTGGAGTTTCAGATACTAAACAAGGTATGCAAAAACATATTAAAGAGCGTAAACAGTTTAAAATTAATCGTAATAAACAACAATTATCAAGTTTAGCAAAACAAGCAAAAACAAGAGAACAAGGATATCGGAGAGTGAATAAATAATGATTAGATTAGTTTTATTAGTTGCAGCAATCGCTATTTTTGGTACAGGTTTTATAACAGTTATTATAAATCAACTTACATCAGCGAAAAATATTATTATGGATCTATATAATTCAGATACCTGATTACTTTCATTATTTGGTAAAATGGCGATCTTGTTTAGTCACCCATTAATGCTGACAATATCAAGTTTATATATTCTTGCTTTTATTGTTTCAAAAACATTGTATAGTTAGGAGTAGTTAAAAATGAAAAAGACAATATCTTTATTTTCAGTAGTAATTTTAGGTATTTTAGGTTTAATTATTCCTTTTATTACTTTAACAGCATTTAAACCACTAAATCAGCAAAATTATACTGTTAATCAACAAACAACGGGAATGAATGAAACTGATTTTATTAATACAATGTTTTTACGCAGTAGTTTTTTTGAAAATTGATCTGAAACAAATTACTTTATTAACCCTACTTTAAAAACATCACAATCATTAACTTATAATGATAAGTGATATTTAGATTTTTTAAAGGATAGTTATTCAACGGGAATTTCATTTGATAAGCCTAGTGATGAGTTTATGGACTTATATAAAAATTGAGATAGTTATGCTAAACAGTATAATATTGATAAATTTTATGATGTTGACAAAAAACAATTTTTAAAGGAATTAACTAATTTTTCTTATTCTTTTGCCAAATATTTTAATACTGTTGAAGTTATTAATAAATTAGAAAAAAGTGTTGATAATTTACAACAAGTTAATTTAAAGTTTCAAAATTGAAAATTTATTCCTAGTGGTACAGAAGTAGTGGAAAATAATAAACAATATATAGTAATTTATGGAGATCAAGTACAAAAATGAAGAATTATTAAAACAAATGCAAAAGATATTAATCATAGATGAATGTGAAGTACACATGCTAAAATTTATCGTTGAGATGGTTTAAATGAACTTGAAATACCAACAATTAATAAAAATACTGGTGATGTTATTTTTTGAACTGATAATGAATATCAAAATGTTCGTTCTTTTTTATTAAAGTATATTGATTTAATTGTTCAAGAAAATATTAGAGTTCAGCAAGGTGGAAATCCAAACTATGATGACCCAAATTTGGGTAGTCAAATAATAATTTTTGATTTTGAAATTATTAATAATTTGGATAAGTCTAATACTGGTATTATTTTAACTAAAAAATCAATTTATCGGATGATTTTAACGATTGATGAACATAAAAATATTGTTGCTGGTAGTTTAGAACTAACACATTTTAAACAATATTGGAATGGATATGATTATAATAGTTATCGGTATACTGATGATTTAGGGTTTTTATTTTCTTTTATGAAAGATAAAGAAAATATCTTTAATTTTAGTGCTGAAACTTATAATTATAATCAAAGTAGTACTCCTAATACTGGTAAAAAAGTTTTTGAGCAGATGAAAAGTCAAATTGATATTAATAAGTTTTTAAAAGCATTTTTTGCACACGTTTTGGTGCCTGTATTTCAAAATCGTAGTAATTTTATTGAAAGTGGTTATATTGATAATTTACAATATGATACTGTTTTAATTAACTTTTTTGGTTTAAAATTAATTAATTTTATAGATGTTTTAATTGATGAAAATAATACTAATAAAAATCAATTTGAAAGATTATTAAACAGTATGTTTACTGTTTCCCAAAATTTTTATAAAGATTATTTACGAACTATTTTTGACTTAGAAAATAATACTTATGTGCAAGGATATAATAAAAAATATGGTTTATTAGCAAATAATGGTTTTAAAATTTATCCGCGTTATTTTTATTTTTCTGATAAATACAAACAATTAGATATTAAATTGTATTCAGCATTTAAAAATCGGTTTTATAACACTAATTACGGTAATGTATTTAACTATGATTTTTCAGTTTCAAATAATTATAATATTAATCAAAATGAGGGTTATGTTTTTGAAGGTGCTTTAAAAGATAAATATGGTTTAAAATATAAGAAAATTGAAGAACAAAAAATTGGTTATAATGTTTTTGAATTACAAGCTCAAAAAGAAAATGATATGTATAGTTATTATGATTTTAATTTTGGAATTTATAATTGACAAGAAATAAATAATGGTGGATTATTTCCGGATGGGCAATGATGACAAGCGCAATATGAAAGTTGTAGTTGATATAATTTAGCTTGTCATATAAAAAATGCAGCAATTTGAGTTGTAAATAATATTCCTGGTGTAAAACAAGTAAATGAATTAGCAAGTGGTGTTGGTAAGATTTTTCAAACAATATATAGTTTTTTTAATCAAACATTTGAAGTGTGAAAATTTAGTCCAGCATTATATAACACAATAACAAATATATTCCTATTAATTATTTTTATGAAATTTGTTCGATTAATATAAATAAAAGGAACTACTATAAAGTTCCTTTTATTCTTTTCAATCTGTAATTTTACCTGTTTTATTATTAATTGTTGGTATTTCAAGTTCATTTAAACCATCTCAACGATAAATTTTAGCATGTGTACTTCACATTCATCTATGATTAATATCTTTTGCATTTGTTTTAATAATTCTTCATTTTTGTACTTGATCTCCATAAATTACTATATATTCTTTATTATTTTCCACTACTTCTGTACCACTAGGAATAAATTTTCACTTGCTACCTTCTGGTGGTTGTTGTGGTTTATTAGGTTCTGGTTTATTACCCCCGTTTTCATTGTTATTTGGTTTTTCACAACTAATTAATGTGTTTGTACTTGTTGTTGTTAATCCGATTACTCCTAAAATGCTAAGTCATTTTTTCATATATTTATCTCCTTATTTAAAATGTTATAATTACTTTATATGTATTATAACATATTTTATTTTTTAGGAAGTAGAGTGTGAAAAAATATGAAAGATTAGATATTAATGAAAGAGTAAATTTAGAAAAATTAAAAGATAATGATTTGTTTAAAAAGAAAAATGGAATGATTAATATTAATAAAATTGCTAAGCAAATGAATAGGTCTTATTCTGTAATTTGAGAAGAATTAAATATGTTTGATAATATTAATGATTATAATGCTACAAAAGCACAAAAAATACATGATAAAAAGAAAAAACAATGTCGTAAATATTCAATGTTAAATTCACAAGAATTAAGTCATTTTTCTAATGAATATAATAATTTTGGTCGTTCACCACAAAATATTATTATGTCATATGAATTACAATATAATGTAAAATTTGGTGTGTGTTTTAAAACAATATATAAATATATTAGATTAGGTTATTTTAATTTATCAAAACATAATTTGTATTTTAAAAATAAAAAGCGAAAAACAAAAAACGGTGAAAAAAATGATAATCGTGGGAAGTTAATTAATGTTAAAGATTATCAACAATTTTTAAATAATTATGGTGATGATTTGAGTTTTAGTGGAATATGGGAAATGGATACCCTTGATTGTGGTAATTTTCATTTGTTAGTTTTAGTAAATCGTAAATCTAAAATAGTTTTTTATGATATTTTATTTACTAAAAAAGCAAGTATTGTGTTGATAGTTTTAATGAAAATGATCAGACAAATTGGTAGTAATAAATTTAGTTGTATTTTGACAGATAGAGGAAAAGAATTTTATAAATGAAAATCAATAGAGAAATCTTTTAAAATAAGAGTTTATTTTTGTGATCCTGGTAAACCAAAACAAAAAGCATTAGTTGAACGGATAAATAGAGATATAAGGCGATGGTTTGAAACAAATGAACCTTTGATTAATATTCGTACTAGATTAAAAAATGTTTTAAATATATTAAACACTACTATTAGACCTTGTTTAGGTAATTTTACATCAAAGCAATATTTTAAAAAAATATTTGTTCATTAATTAGTTAATGTATATAATAAAAATAATAAAATCTATTAATTATTTTTGTGTTTAACAAATTATTTTCAGCACTTTAATAATATAATTAGGTTTAGTAAAGGAGAAAAAAATATTATGTATGATAAAAATAACAAAATTATTGTAAAAATAACAAATATTACTCCCTATGGTGCTTTTTGTAGAGCAGGAAAGGCTGATGGTTTAATCCATATTAGTGAAGTTTCAGATTATTTTGTTAAAGATATTAAAGATTTTTTTGATATTGGTGATGAAATTGAAGTTGAGGTGCTTGATTTTAATACAGTTAGAAAACATCTTAAATTAAGTTATAAAAATTGTCACCCTGAATTATTAAAAAATAATGATAAAGAAATTCAGGAAATAAAAACAGCATTCCAAAACTTAAATAAAAAACAAGATAAAACAGACAATATTGAAAATATTAGTAAAACAAACGAAAATGAATAAATTAATAAAAATATAAAAAAGTAAAAAATAGTATAAAACTATTTTTTACTTTTGTAAGGTACCATATACATTTTAGACCAGTTAGTCTTTTAAAAATTTTAACACAGCTTCGGATGGCGTTAAAAAATTTATGCTTTTATGTCGTCTAACATTGTTGTAATAATCTAAAAAGATAGTAATTAATTTTCGTAATTCATTAATATTTTTAGGGTAACGAGGAAGATATTCAAAAAATTTATTTCAGTTTTGATGAAATCTTTCAATTTTCCCATTTGATTGAGGGGAACGAATCGGTGTTGTTTGATGAATAACACCTTTTTGATGTAATACTTTTGTAAACTCACTTTTATGATATTTATACTCTGGATTATAACTATAAACATATTCAGGACCATTATCGGTTCTAATTCTTTTTATTCTAATTTTATTATTTAAAAAATCATCATAAGCTTGATTAAAAATACCAATTGCTGATGACTGTGATTTATTTTCAGATAAATAAGCAAGACCAAAACGTGATTTTTCATCAATAAAATCATACAAATATAAATTACGTTTAAAACCAGTCATATTTGGTGTCAGAATTTTAATATCATGTTGTAAATGTCCTAATTCAGACATTTCATAACGTTTATAAGTTTTAATTTTCTTGTTTTTAGGATAAAAATTATTAAATTCTTTATTCCATTTAATTAAAGTTTTAATGTTATGTTTAATTACTTTCTTTTTATATCTTAAAAACCCAGCTAGTGTTAAATTATAAAACTCATAAATACCAGTTCCATATTTTTGTCGATATTTTTTCATCATTTTTGCAACAGCAATCTTGTAAGTTTTTGAATAATGGTTATTAATATTAATTGGTCTAGTTGATTTTTTAGCTAAAACAATAAAATTTAATTTTTCTTTAAGACAAAGTTGAATCTTTTTAGCTCAATTATAAAAAGTTTGTTTTGATTTATAAAATAATTTAATTAAATTATTTAATGAGTTTTTATATAAATAGTATTTTTGACATAAATTAAAATAATTAATGACATTTTGATAAATATAGTTTGTTTGTTTTGAAGGTTCTTCTTGTGAATATCATTTTTTTATTTTTCTTTGTAATGAATATAATTCATTTTCATTAGGAATACTTGCTACCATATACTTTTAATCTCCATTCTAATTTAAAGACTAAATTAGTGGTCTAAAATGTATATGGTTTTCACAACTATTTTTTACTTTTTTATTGTATTTCATAATTAATATGTTAATATAATTATAACTTTTTATCGTTTAGTTTTACATTATACAACAGTATAATCAAAGGAAATTCCTTCTGCATTTAATAACGAATCAGTTCCATCGGTTGATGGTGGCAAGTTTTTATCATCTTTATAAATCATACAAACATTAGCATCTTGATTAACAATTGCCATTGGTATTCTTTGCAAATTTTGATACGGATTAAAGAAGGCTCAAATATAGAAAAACCCATAAATAAAAGTCATAAAGCAACCAACAATTGCGATTACTTTATTAAATGGTTTTTCAACAAAAAAAGCACGTAATTCGTTTTTTAAAATATCACTGAGGTTTAATATCAGTGTTATTCTTTTTATTGATTTTGTACTCATCGTTTTTCATCTCTAAGCCTCCTAATCTATTCCTTCGCGGTTATCATCATAAACATAATTTGTTTTTAATTTAACTAATTCCGCATTATATTTTGCAAATTTAAATTTATTAGTAATTTTATCTTTTTGCTGTTCAATAATTGAACGCAATTCACCTTCTAGATTTTCAATTTCATGATTAATATCCGTAATTTTAGTATTAATTTTATGAATCTTAATATTGTATATTTCATCTTTTGTAATTTTTGATAACTTATAATTTTTATCTTTTTCCGCATTTAATTCTTCTAACTGACGTTTTAATTTAACAATACGGTCTTCAATATGATGATTAACTTGTGTTTTATTTGACTCTAAATCTTTAATATCATTTGCTAATATTAATAATTTTTCTTGACAAATTGCAATTACTCTTGATTCTGGTTTTGTTTGTTTTAAATGATTTAAGTGTTCTTTTTCTAAATTATATTGAACAATTAATTTATTAATTTTTTTATCGCGTGGATTATCAAAAACTGTTTTCTTTGTATTACTGTTTAACTCATCAATTTTCTTTTGTAGATATGTTAATTGTTGTCCTAAAGTATATACTTTTCTTAATTTTAGTCTTGAACTATTATCACTAATTGTTTGTGCCGCAAAAGTATATTTGTCTTTTAAATTATCAAATTGCTCACGTAATTTTAAAATACGTTCATAGTTTGGATTAGTTTTCAACATTTCAATTTCTTTTCGTGCTGCTTTAATCTTTTCACCTAAAGTTTCTAATTTTTCTTTTAATTTTTGTGACTTACGAATATCATAACTATCATTTGTAATTTCAGCTTTTTGAACTAAAATAACATATTTTTTCTTAATTATTTCAAAACGATTTCGATACACTTCAAGCATTGCTTCTAATTTTTTAATTCAAACAACAGAAGGGTCTTTATACAATGAATTAATTTTATCTTCTAAATCTTTAATTTTTTGTTCACGATGTTTTTCATCAATATATTCTTTAATTAATAAAGCATATTCTACACTTAAATTATTAATAACACGACGACTTCTAACAAATTCTTTTGTTGCATCAATATTATCCATTGTTTCATAAATTTCTTTTAAACTAAATGTTCCAAACATTTCAATTCGACGATAAATGTATGCTGTTCCTAAACCAATTCCTAAAAAGACTACTAAGAAAACCATTAACGCTCCAAAACATCCTAAAATTTCATTGTTGTACATACTAACAATTTCCTCGTTAGATGCAATTCCATAAACAATATTACTCATTCCAAAAATTGTATATTTAAATGGAACAATATAACTAATTGCTTGGAAAAAGCCATTTTGTAAAATAACTGGGAAACTTCCTCCTCCAGCTGTTAAATTAAAGACAGTATAGATAATAGATAAGAATCGTCCGACATTATCATCTGGCATTGAGTATCAGAGCGCCTGGGTTATCGTTGTTAAAACGGTCGCGGTGACAATCATCCACATCAGCATATAAACAATTGGTGATCCTAATTTTCCATAACGAACGGCTAGTAATCCTAAGAATAACAATAGCGTTTGGGCATAGGAAGTTATTAGCATTGTAAATCATTTTGAAAAATAGTGTTGATATCATTTTGCATTAGGCGTATAACTTTTTTTACGATAAATAAATGTTTGCGTAATAGTTCCAATTCATAATGAAATTGAAATAAAATATAATCCTAATCCATATCCATAAGTTCCAAATTCATAACCTTGGATATGTTTATTAACACTAGTTG
Source organism: Orius laevigatus (assembly GCA_018703685.1). Lineage (NCBI taxonomy): Eukaryota > Metazoa > Arthropoda > Insecta > Hemiptera > Anthocoridae > Orius > Orius laevigatus. The sequence goes on from JAGWEN010001120.1 coordinate 23,755, forward strand.
ATTTTGATACATTATTTAAAAAATATTGCGTTACAGATAATAATTTTGTTTTATAATCTGAGAAATAAACACGTTGCTCTCATCTTGGATCATTATCCTTTGGGCTTCCTAAATCAGGAAACATAATTTGAAAAGCAAGTGGCAAAATATCTGCCATTTTTAATTCAATCATTCCACCAACAGAAATCATAACATCATTTTTAATATGGCCAAACATTTTGTTAACAGACTCATATAATTTAGGATTATTTTGTTTTAAATTTTGTAATGCTTTATATAAGTTTGATGGCTCATTTGGTTTTGGTCCAGAACATACTGTCCCATCACAATCATATGTACTAATATTTTGAACAACAGCCATTATAAAATTATACATATTTTTTGGAATAATATAGTATTCACCAAAATGTGAACTACCACCGTTTGAACTTTCGCCATGATCTTGACGTGATGCTAATCAAAACATTGTTTCTGGTGCTAATGTTGCTAAAATACTACTTGCTAAACTCCCAAAACCGGCTTGTAACATATTCATCATATTTCCAATCATAAAACTATGTTCATATGTTGCTCAAAATTCCATTTTATTTGCACTGAAATAATCCATTGTTTTAAAGAAATCATTCTCATCATCAGTGAAATTTGATTCACCAATTTGAGCTAATCCTCGCATTAATTTATAAGTATTTAAAGAATAGTCAGTTGGAATTTTTAATTGTACTCATTATTTACTATTTGGTGCAAAATTAGTTTCTGATTCTTTTAAATATTTAATTGTTGTTGCAATGTCACCGATTGATGTTGTTAAAGTTTTTGAATTTTCATCATATTTGTTATTATTAGTAATAACACTATCAACCAATGAAGAATAACGATAATTAAGTTCATATTTATTTGGATCGAATCCTTCACTTTGGTATCATTTACTTGCTTGTCCATTACATTCTTCTGAACTTTTTGCTTCCAAATAACCAACTTTAATTGCATTATCAATAAATTCAGTTCCACCTTTACTATTGACATAAGCAACACAAGTTGCATCATCACGGTTTACAATCGCCATTGGTACTTTTGAAATATTAGCAACTGGATCTCAAACTCCAGTAATACAAATAATTCCATACAAAAAAGACATAAAACAAATTAATAAAAATCGTATCAACTGTTTTTTATCGCGGGCAATAGAATTATATAATTCTGTCTTAAAAATTCCCCCAAATGTTGCGCGTCCATATTTAATGTTATCCGTAGTTTGTTTTTTCTCAGATTCAGGATCAACAATTTTATTCTGATCAGACGAATCGTTTGGATCAGTATTTTCACCAAGATCTTTTTCAATATCTTTATCCATGTTAAAATAAGCCCTTTAAATAATTACACTCATTAATAAATCATAACATAAAAAAGGTTATTAATCAATATAAAAAATTGGCTGAAATGTGAAAACCATATACATTTTAAACCACTAATTTAGTCTTTAAATTAGAATGGAGATTAAAAGTATATGGTAGCAAGTATTCCTAATGAAAATGAATTATATTCATTACAAAGAAAAATAAAAAAATGATATTCACAAGAAGAACCTTCAAAACAAACAAACTATATTTATCAAAATGTCATTAATTATTTTAATTTATGTCAAAAATACTATTTATATAAAAACTCATTAAATAATTTAATTAAATTATTTTATAAATCAAACAAACTTTTTATAATTGAGCTAAAAAGATTCAACTTTGTCTTAAAGAAAAATTAAATTTTATTGTTTTAGCTAAAAAATCAACTAGACCAATTAATATTAATAACCATTATTCAAAAACTTACAAGATTGCTGTTGCAAAAATGATGAAAAAATATCGACAAAAATATGGAACTGGTATTTATGAGTTTTATAATTTAACACTAGCTGGGTTTTTTCAGATATAAAAAGAAAGTAATTAAACATAACATTAAAACTTTAATTAAATGGAATAAAGAATTTAATAATTTTTATCCTAAAAACAAGAAATTAAACTTATAAACGTTATGAAATGTCTGAATTAGGACATTTACAACATGATATTAAAATTCTGACACCAAATATGACTGGTTTTAAACGTAATTTATATTTGTATGATTTTATTGATGAAAAATCACGTTTTGGTCTTGCTTATTTATCTGAAAATAAATTACAGTCATCAGCAATTGATATTTTTAATCAAGCTTATGATGATTTTTTAAATAATAAAATTAGAATAAAAAGAATTAGAACCGATAATGGTCCTGAATATGTTTATAGTTATAATCCAGAGTATAAATATCATAAAAGTGAGTTTACAAAAGTATTACATCAAAAAGGTGTTATTCATCAAACAACACCGATTCGTTCCCCTCAATCAAATGGGAAAATTGAAAGATTTCATCAAAACTGAAATAAATTTTTTGAATATCTTCCTCGTTACCCTAAAAATATTAATGAATTACGAAAATTAATTACTATCTTTTTAGATTATTACAACAATGTTAGACGACATAAAAGCATAAATTTTTTAACGCCATCCGAAGCTGTGTTAAAATTTTTAAAAGACTAACTGGTCTAAAATGTATATGGTACCTTACAAAAAATTGGCTGAAATGATACACGATATAAAAACAAATTGCAAGGAATCATTCTTTTATTTTTTTAAAATTTATAAATAAATTCTATTTTTTGACATTGTTAAATATAATTACATTTAAAAACTATTTTAAAAAAATTATTATAAATACGACCAGATTATTAAAAAATATGGTATTGTAAAAATATATGTAAAAAATGAGGAACAAAATGAGTACAAACAAATGAACAACCACTTCAACCCTATCACAACAAAAAAAATACTGTAGAAAACCAAAAAATTTTAAATGAATTATTAGCAATGCGTTTAAATACACCAACAATTGAAAGACTATTGCTTTTTAAGAAAGGCCTAACACAAGACCAAAAACAATTGCTTTTGTCAATTACAGAAAATTTAACTCCAGAGCAAACTTTAATATCATCAAAAGCAAAAAAGAAAACTCCGAACAGTAAAATCAATAATAAAGAAGAAGAAATTGTTGCAATTAAACGACAACATGTTAAGCACCCTTCACAATTAGAATATATTAATAAACATAAACATAAACATAAACGAATTACACAGAAAATTAAGAAAACTAATTACGCGGGTCGAACAATCCCAAAACAAGAAAATATTTATCAAATACCAATTAAAAAAGAAATAAAACGAACAGTCAAAAACCAAACTAGCAAAACAAAAACAACTAGTTTAGAAAAGAAGAAAATTAAATTAGAACAACCAATCAACAATAAAAAATATCAAATTACGAAAAATAGCCCCTTCTTCGACTATGATCCTGGGTATGTTCGACAATATAGTCGAGCAACACTATGATCTTTAGCTAAAACAAATTATAAAACTTGAAATAAAGTAAAATAACAATATATAGTAGTTGTTTAAAAACTACTATTTTAAAATTAAAAAGTTTGAGTTCTATTTTTTAATACAACTCAAACTTTTTAATAACTATTTTAGTATGTTATTTTTACTTAATATATTAAATGACTGCTATTTTATTCCTTTAATTTTTTCTACTAATTTTTTAATTTTTTCATTACATTTTAGATAAACATCAGATAAACTACGTTTTTCAATCATTGCTCTAATCATTTGTGAAATTAAATCAGCAATTGAAATAACTTCTAACCCATCAAATAAACGTTCTTCATTAATATCAATGGTATTAGTAACAATGACTTTTTTAACAGTCCCATCATTAATGATTTCAGTTAGCCGTTCTTTTGCTGGTGGTGAAAAAACACCATGACAAGCTAATAAATATACTTCTTTTGCACCATTTTGTTTTAAAGCTTTAGCGGCATTGCAAATTGTTCCTGCCGTATCAATCATATCATCAACAATAAAACAAATCCGATCTTTAACATCTCCTAAAACAAATTGAACTTCACTAACATTTGGTTTTGGTCGACGTTTATCGATTACCGCAATATTCCCCGCTAAACTTCCTAAACGATTAGCAACATCACGAGCGCAAACTAATCCACCATGATCTGGTGAAACAATAGTTATTTCTTCAGTAATATGATTTTTTTCAATTTCACGAATGATTGTTTTTACTAATTCTTGTGTTGATCGTAGATCATCAACAGGAACATCAAAAAATCCCATTGATTGTGGTGAATGTAAATCAACAGTCATCACTCTTGTTGCTCCCGCCGTTGTTAACATATTAGCAACTAATTTACAAGTAATTGGTTGACGGCCACGCGCTTTACGGTCTTGTCGCGCATAACCAAAATAAGGAATAATTACATTAATACTTTGTGCACTTCCACGTTTTAAAGCATCAATTGCAATTAATAACTCCATTAAATTTTCATTAACTGGCCATGATGTTGATTGAATAATGTAAACATCTTTACCACGAACGGAATTCATTGCTCGTACTAGAATTTCTCCATCAGCAAAACGAACAGTTTCCATTTCCTCTCTTACAACACCTAACATATTACAAATTTCATCTGCTAACTTAACTCCAGCAGACAGACCATATATACTAAAACTTTTTTCTTCCATTAGTCCTCCTATAAAATTTTGGTATGAGATAAAAATTCAAATTGAATCCTTAATTATATTATATACTTATCCATAATGAATTAAACAATCTTTTATTAGAAAATAATAATGATATAATAAACAATGAAGGTGATAAAATGACACAAACAAATCAAGCAAAAGATATTATCAATAATCTTCGTCCCTATATTAACCAAGATGGTGGAGATATTGAATTTGTTGAAGTTAAAGATAATGTTGTTTATGTTCGATTAGCTGGGGCGTGTGTTGGCTGTGGATTAATTGATTCAACAATTAAAGATGGTGTTGAACAAATTGTTAAACAAGAAATGCCCGACATTAAAGCAGTAGAAGTTATTATGTAACTTCTTTTTTTATTCGCAAATATTCTTGTAAAACAATTTTTTGATCAACCTGCTGTGGAACAACCATTCCTACTAATTCAACCATTTTTTCTTCCACTTGTTTTGGATAATAGTACTCACCACTAATAAATTTAGCAGTAAAGCAAACAAGAATGATTAACCCAAAGGAACTAATGGCACATCCTAAATATAAGAATAAAAGCGTTGTTTTTAATGTTTTTAAAAACGCATCATTTTCAACAAATGGTAAATTTCAATTTAACTCTAAATTATTAAAAATACCAAGATGATTATTAGCAAATACACGAATTAAAAACTGAACTAAAAAAGTCATTAAAGAATTTAGGGCAGAAAAGCAACCAGTTACCGGACGATTTTGAATACGATAATTTCACATAATTGCTAATGAAAACAAGACACCAAATAATATTCCTAAAGCAAAACCATTTAAAAGTTGTAATCCTAATAAAACTTCTGGGACCGAAATTGTTGCTGCTAAAATAAAATATCCTCCTCATACAGTAAATGCTAGTATTAACGATTTTTTAATTCCTACCTTCTTAACAAAAAAATGATAAATTAATACTGCACCAATAATTTGTGCAATTCATCAAATTTCTTGTACCGAATGAATATATTGTTCAACAATTGTTTTGTTATGATACTTGACTCAAGTTTCTTGGGCTAATAATAAGTTTAAAAAATCACCTTGACTCAGTTCTCTTAAAATTGTTACAAAAAATAACAATACAAAAATAATAATAACTTTTCATCACGAAAACCTACTAAGTTGTTTTAACACTGGTGGTTGAAAAGCACCAACATTACTTTTAATTTCTGGTAAATAAAAGCAAAAGATCATTGCAAATATTAATAAACTAAAAATAGTACCAAAGATAACATAATGCAGCGTTAAAGGATTTTGACTAAAATTTTTTACAAACATTAAAAAATTTGCTCCTGCCATATTAGCTAACAATACAACCGGCAAGTTTAAAGCAATTGTTAAAAATGGATTAGTTCGAAATAAATAAACTTCATTAAAGGTTAAATATCATATTGAATTGGTTGAAACACCAAAACCAAACGCAAGTGTAAAAGCAATCATTGCTTCTCAATTCCGTGGCAAGATTAAAACTAATAAAATTCCCAAAAACATTAATCCATATGAAATCTATAATCAGAGTTTTCGACTACGAACCAAAGCAGTGATTCAGGCTCCCGGGATAAAAAAACTGCCGCATAAAACGAAGTACTAACTGCAAACAAAATTGCAATTGAAGTAATATTTTTTGTAAAATCAAAAATAATAAAATTATAATTTAAAGTTAACGCACATGATAAAGCTAATCAAAAACAAAAATGCTGAACAATAAAAACTCATTGTCAAAAAGATTTTGCTCCTTTTTTAACCAATCCAATAACATAACTAACCATTACTAATATCGTTAAAAAAGGATACAAAAGTAAACTATCTCAATTATTCATAAAAATAATTACAATTTATTAAGTTTATCAACACGAAACGCATGACGTCCCGCATCAAAAGTAGTATTTAAAAATGTTTCAACAATTCAAGTTGCATTTTGATTAGCAATCATACGGGCACCCAACGCTAAAACATTTGCATTATTGTGTTCACGTGCTAATTTAGCCAAAATTGTTTCATTACACAATGCTGCCCTTACCCCTTTTACTTTGTTCGCTGCAATTGAAATTCCAATCCCCGTTCCACAAATAACTATACCAAAACTATCTTTTTCTTGCATCACTTTCTCACCAACTGCCTGACCCAAGTCTGGATAATCAACTGCTACATTACTATCTGTTCCCAAATTAATAACCTGATGTCCTTGAGCTTTTAAGTACTCAACAATTACGTTTTTCATCTCAACACCAGTATGATCATTTCCAATAAAAACTTTCATAGTTTCTTTTCTCCTTTGCCTATATTTTAACTATAACACATCTTGCTCACAAAGAGAATTTAGAACCTAATTTTTTGTAATAACATCAAGCAATTTATTTGGACTCATTGGTGTCACGGTCACAATTAAACGGTGTTGTTTTTCAACAACAACATATAAATTACCCTCTAAATCATCTAATTTAATATATAAATTATGCCTTGTTTCAATTCGTTCAGAAGAATTGTCAATCATTTTAATAATTTTTTCTTTAAAAAGTGGAATTCGCTCACGAATTCGTTGTAAAAAATGAAAAGAAAAGCCAAGTTTATGTTGATAATAATAACCCATATTTCTTGCTCCTATTACTTTTATTATACATATAATTAAGAAAAAATTATAAAATATCGAGAAAAAGCATTACTTTTCTTTACACCTTTTTATCTATTTGCTATAATTCCTTTGTGTCTTAAAAAATGAAAGGAGACCTAACATGGCTAATATTAAATCACAAATTAAAAGAGTAAAAACAAATGCGAAAGCTAATTTAGCAAATAAATCTTTTAAATCTTCAGTAAAAACCGCAATTAAAAAAGCAGAGATTGCAATTAATACAAATGAAGCAAACGCAACAGAACTAGTTAACACAGCAGTTAGTTTAGTGGATAAAGCAGTTACTAAAGGAATTTATCATACTAATAAAGCCGCTCGTGTTAAAAGTAAATTAATGCTTAAAGCAAATTAATCACATATCCTTTTTAAAGAAGACAACAGTATTAAAAATAAAAAGTTTTCATAATTAATTATGAAAACTTTTTATTTTTAATTATCTTTCTTCCCGTCTGAATCATCTTTTTCAAAAACATTATCATCCTTAAATTCATCATCAAAAAGAGTTGGATCCATCTCGTATTTTTGACCACTCATCATTGCCGTTACTGCTTTTTGATACTCAGTATTGGCACGAATCAATTTATTACGATCTACTTTTGGTGCTAAAACAGCTAAAATAACAACCAGAATTCCTGCAATCAAACCAATAATCATTGAAATAACTGTAAAAATTCGTAAAATTTGATATGTTGTATTATTATACACCTCATTTATTAAACTCTTAATTGTTTCAGCCAAATCAGAATCTGGTAATAATAACCCACCAGTGATTGCTAATCCAGGGTCATTTTTAACAATTACCCCATTGTTAGGAACTGAAATTTTATTAAAATATTTTTCAACCATATTTGGTAACAAAACTTGGATTAATGATAATGCAGAATATAATAAAATGACGATTGATAACACAACTGGTCAAAAACGAACAACATAATTATCTCGTTTAAAGCGTTTTTTTCCTAGTAATTCATAACCCAAGAAAATTCCCGGTAAAATTGATAAGATACCAGAAAATGTTTGTAAACCTGCGGACTGCATTATGGAAAAGTTGTACTGTGAACCAAAAGGAAATGCTTCCTTACTAAAATTATTATTTCCATTATGTAAAGCAGTATCTGCTCCTCCACCAACAATAATTCCAGAATTTGTTCCTGGAAGTGTATAAACAATTACTTTTGTATTTAAATGAATATTTAAATAAGAAGTTAAAAATCACAAAATTACTAATAAAAGTGAAGCTAAAATCACAACACCAGCAACAATTTTTTTCAAAAGTGGCATATATTTTGGTTTTGAAGTATAAAAATAAAAGCGAGGATCCAATCGCGGCGGAACTGGCATATTAGCCATTTGTTGCATCATCTGCGACATATCAAAATTATTTGGATCAGGAAAATTAGCACCCATACCTCCCATTGCACTTGTGCTACCAACCGTTGGCCCGGTTTGATAATTTAATTCAGCTAATTCTTTTTCATTAGATTTAATTTTTAATTTATCCTGTGCATTTTCAATTGCTTTTTCGTCAGTAAAATCAGCTGTTGCATCAATTAATTCATTTGTGACAACATTTTCTCTAGTAATATAACTTTTTTCAATTTCAAAATTTTGAACAATATATTGAACAAACTCAACATATTCTTCATCTAATGTGTTAAAAGTAGCACCATCAACTTTCTCAATTGTTTCTGATTCATTGGTAATATCGGCTAAGACTTGTGCAAATGAAAGGGTAAACTTATTATCATTTAAATTTGCATTAAATTCTTTCTCTAGTGTTAATAGATTACAAATTTGCTGAATTACTAATTTTTTAAAATCTGGATTAACGATTACTTGCGCCTTTATATTATCATCATTAAATGTATTGTATAATGTATAAACTATATGAGCATATAATTTATTTTCTTTCATTTGTTTGCCTCGTCTTTCTTTGCTATAGTTTAATTTATATCAAATAATTTAATTAAATACAAATCACTACTAATTTCTTTCCTTATTATACCCTTTTTTATATTATAATCAATTCAAAATAATTCCTTAATGATATTATTTGCTTTTTCAATATTAAAATTATGCATATGTTCAGCAATTTTTTTAACCCGAAAAGGATGAATTTGTAAAATTTCAGCAATTTGTGATGGTGTTTTCTTTAAGGTAGATAATACGATAATATCTCTTGTAAAAATAACACTATTAGTAATTAAAGTTAGCAAAGCAATACTGCTTAGTCCACGCTCTTGTAAATAATGATAATTGATTAAAAAATTATTTAAATCGTTTTTTAATAAATCATCAACTAATTTAAAAATGTCAGTATCCAAATATTTTGTCATATTATTCTCAATTAAATCATCAGTTATCACTTTATCAATTAACAATAATTTCTTTAGCTCATTTTTAATAATATATAAATTATTTGGCAAATATTCAACAATTTTATTAATTAAATTTTGCTTAATTGTCCCGTTATTTTTGGCAACATAATTATCAATAAATCTTGTTAGTTCATTATACGATAAATTAGTTGCTTTTAAAACACTAGTTAACTCCAACATTTTTTTTGTTATTTTTAAACGATTACTAATATTATTTACTGGACAAATAAAAATAATAAAAGTATTTGGATTCGGAGTTAACAAATATTCCATTAAATGAGTTAAATGTTCCTTATTATCAATCTTTGCTTTAATTTTTTCTTCAGTAATAAAATAACTATCATTAATAATGATAATTCTTTTTTCAGAAAACAATGGTATCGTATTAGCATCATTTAAAATCCCTAGTAAAGAATCTTCTAAATAATTATACTCTTGTAAATCATACTCATCATCTGGATTAATTTTTTTTAAAACCTTATTTTTCTGCATTTTAATTAAAAAAGCATCTTCACCATATATCAAAAACATCTCCTGAAACTCCTTTAAAATATGCTAAAACTATGTTAAAGTAATCTTACCATAAAAGGAAACAATTAAAATATCAACTTAAAATAATTTAAGCATTGGTTGTTTACCAATAATATTAAATTGAAGATTTTGTTTGTCACCAGTAAAATAAATTTGACAGTTAACAGTTTGTAAATTTTCTAAAACTGTTGCAGCAGGGTACTTTTGTTGTTTTGTTTTTTCACCGGAAATAAAACAAAATCTTGGCTGTATTCTTTGTAAAAAAAAGCAAGCTAGAACTCGTTGCCGAACCATGATGGGCAACCTGTAATAAATTAACAGTACTTAAATCTTGGTTTAATAAATTAAGTTCAACTTTTTGACTAATATCTCCTGTCAATAGAATTTTAATATTATTAATTTTAACTAAAACAACTAAACTATTATTATTCTCATCAGCATCGTTAATAATTCAATGTAAAATCGTAAACTTCATTCCGCCAAATCAAATAGTTTTTAAGTTAGTGTTATTTTGAATAATTTGCTTAACTAAAAAATAGTTTTGAACTTCAAATAGATTATTATAATGATCATCATGTTGATGCGAAATAAAAACTGCATCAATCCAATTAATCCCTGCTCATCTTAAATAATTTCTTACTAATTGTTTTGACCGTCCCCTGCCAACACCAACATCATACAAAACAGTTTTTAAAGCTCGATGATCCTGAAGAACAATTGTCTGACCATTACCAACATTTAACATTGTTATAGAATAATTAACACTAAAAAAACTATTTTGAAAACTAGTACAAAGTAAAAAAAATATTAACATAAAAGTAAATAACTTTTTTCATCATCGAATTGTAAGGTACCATATACATTTTAGACCAGTTAGTCTTTTAAAAATTTTAACACAGCTTCGGATGGCGTTAAAAAATTTATGCTTTTATGTCGTCTAACATTGTTGTAATAATCTAAAAAGATAGTAATTAATTTTCGTAATTCATTAATATTTTTAGGGTAACGAGGAAGATATTCAAAAAATTTATTTCAGTTTTGATGAAATCTTTCAATTTTCCCATTTGATTGAGGGAACGAATCGGTCTTGTTTGATGAATAACACCTTTTTGATGTAATACTTTTGTAAACTCACTTTTATGATATTTATACTCTGGATTATAACTATAAACATATTCAGGACCATTATCGTTCTAATTCTTTTTATTCTAATTTTATTATTTAAAAAATCATCATAAGCTTGATTAAAAATACCAATTGCTGATGACTGTGATTTATTTTTCAGATAAATAAGCAAGACCAAAACGTGATTTTTCATCAATAAAATCATACAAATATAAATTACGTTTAAAACCAGTCATATTTGGTGTCAGAATTTTAATATCATGTTGTAAATGTCCTAATTCAGACATTCATAACGTTATAAGTTTTAATTTTCTTGTTTTTAGGATAAAATTATTAAATTCTTTATTCCATTTAATTAAAGTTTTAATGTTATGTTAAGTACTTTCTTTTTATATCTGAAAAACCAGCTAGTGTTAATTATAAAACTCATAAATACCAGTTCCATATTTTGTCGATATTTTTCATCATTTTTGCACAGCAATCTTGTAAGTTTTTGAATAATGGTTATTAAATAATTGGTCTAGTGATTTTTTAGCTAAAACAATAAAATTAATTTTTCTTTTAAGACAAAGTTGAAATCTTTTTAGCTCAATTATAAAAGTTGTTTTGATTTATAAAATAATTTAATAAATTATTTAATGAGTTTTATATAAATAGTATTTTTGACATAAATTAAAATAATTAATGACATTTTGATAAATATAGTTTGTTTGTTTGAAGGTTTTCTTGTGAAATATCATTTTTTTATTTTTCTTTGTAATGAATATAATTCATTCATAGGAATACTTGCTACCATATACTTTTAACAATCTCCATTCTAATAAAATGACTAAATTAGTGGATCCAAAATGTATAGTGTGTTTCACATTTACATCATCGAATGCTTATTGTAATCAAAGCTAGACTAACTAGAAGACTATACTGTACTTATGAAAAATAAGATAATATAAAACAATATAACCGATATTAACAACACCGACATTCCACATTAAATTAATTTTTGTACAAAGAGCAACATAGTTACTTAATCAGCACACGTAAATGAATATGAATAAACCTAAATAACAGGTGGCAACGTTCAGAGAACACACATTACCAAATGAGAAGTAAATAGATTACCACTAAAATTGGTGTTAATAACAAATTAAACAACATGCTAGCAAAATTTAAATGATAATTAAAATAGATTGTTCAACCAAGTAATACAACAAAAATCATAAAACTTGATAATAAATAATATTTTGAATAAAACAGCATAATGTTTGTTTTGCCTGTGAAAAGTAAAACAATCACACATAAAGTTACGTGCTAAAACAATGTATCAAAACCACTGACCAAAAAACTATACGGGAAAATATAAAAGCTAAATAAACAACATTTGACAGTCCTCATATTTGATGTAATGATAATTTTTTTTGCAAAAAATGAGTATTAAATAATGAAAGGGTTAATAAAATAACGGCTTTAACACTTGCAAAAGAATAGTTCAAAAGATACAAATAAAAAAACAGGACAAACATACCGTAACATATAGTACACTCTATCGCACAGATTCGTTTACACTATAAACAATCAAAGATACTAAAATAAATAAAAGAGTACAAAATTGACATATCCAGAAACAATAGCAAATCGAACTGACCCACCACTTTGTAACAAATCATATATATAAATTAAATGTTGTTTTTGTTTTTTGACCAAACAAAATTAAATAAATTGTGTCTTTAGTTAAGTCATCATAATTATTAAAAAAATTTGTAATCTTAGCAAGAATACTAGTTCCCGTTTTAACTTCAATTACTTTTGTTAAATTAAACTGATAAAAAATATTGTTAGCATTTAATCAATGATGAAGATTTAATTCATAAATATTAGGTGATGAAGTAATCGCAGAATAATATCCTTGCAAATAAACTTGGTCATGCAACTCAAAATTAAGTGTTGTTTTTAAAAAATATTGTTTTCAACCAATTTGTAAATAATAATATCCGACCCCCTTTTTTTGAATTTGTCCAGAAGCAATTTGATTTTGATAAAAATTTGGATGCTTTAAATAATAAAATAAAATTGCTGATATAATAATTGCTAAAATTAAAACTCATAAGTAAATCTTTTGTTGCTGTCAAATTAAAATAAAGATTAGGATAAAAATAATTAAAATGGTATAGTAACTATTTATTAATAGTAAATAATTAAAAAGAATTATTTCTCCAAGCAAAATAAAATATTCCTTCTTTAAAAAATGACATATCTTTTTTAAATTAAAAAACACAAAATAACCTAATAATATTAAAATATTTTAAATAACTACCGCTTAAATATTGTTGTAATTTGGTAATAATAATCGTCGAAGAATTTATCCTATCTTGTAGCATTTTTATAACTTCTGGTTGGAGAAAATTTGGAATTGAAACTTGAGCTAAAAGCTGCTTTGTCACTAACTGTCGTGGATATCATTTAATGTACTGTGCTTTTGGAACTAGACCAATTGTTGTTATATGTTGATATTTTTTTTGTAACGTATTTTTATTAATCGGCACAAAATAATTAAAATCAAATTGATAATTTAATAGAATTGCTTCAATTGTTCAACCAACCACCTCAGCAGAAAGTCAAACAGAAGCTGGAATTATTTTTGGTTGACTTAAGGGTAAATTATATTTATTTATAAAAATTATTTTATAATCATATTTTCGAAAATCTTTTTCTACAAAATTATTACCATTTACTCGTCAAGCAAATAAAAAATAAATTAAGGTAACTAAGATACCAAATAATATTGTAAAAATAAAATATCCTTTCTTTTTAACAAGAACCACCCGCCTTCAACTTATTATATAATCATTACCTTTTTATTTTCCTTGCAAGAAAAAAAGATATAAAACATCTCTAATTTTTTCCAGCAATTAAAATATTATATTTATTTAAAAGATACGCGTCTAAGTCAGTTAACATAAATGGGCCATCTGAAATTTGCGGCTTAGCAATATACTGTTGAAGAGTTTGATCAAATCTTGCTACTGGGACATAATCACGACGATAGTTACCCATTGCCCCAGAATCAGGATTATGACCATTACTATAATAGTTATAATTATTTTCATAATCCATTACTTGTTGATAAGGTGAAGTATAATTTGCTTCTTCTGTTAATGCTGTTGAATTTTGAACAACATAATTCATAAACTTATAGGCTAAATCTTTATGCCGAGCATTTTTTGCTAATACCATATTGTCACTTCAAATATTTGTTCCTTCAGTTGTTTGCGGTGTTCACTGTGTTGTTGCTCGTGGGCGAGTAATAATTAATTTTGTCCCACTAGCTTCTTTTCTACTATTTGCGAATAATGTGTCAGCATAAATAGCATCACCATTATACATAAAAGCAAAGTCAAAGTTTCCATCACCAACAGCATTAAGCAACTCATCGTTCATTAAAGCAACATTATTATATTTTAACAGCGTTGTTAGCTCATTATAATCTACGTCAACTTGACTTTGTGTTTTTGGAACTGGTTCAAAATAGTTTTTTTCATTCGCTAACATAAATAAATTTCGTGGATCATTATTTACTAGAACTCGTTTCTTAGCTGCCGCTGCTTGTCATAGAATATCTCATGAAATTCCATTTGAATAAATATTGTTGTAAGTAACTTCATTAATAGCAATTTGATCACGATTTGTTGCAGAATCTCATTTTTCACGTTGATAACCAAATTTACCTTTTGCTTGTCCTGGTAAATTAACATTTGCTTTGGAAAAAATGTCTTGTAAAAAATCTAAGTTACTTTTTGTTGGATTAACAACTAACGAAACTTCTCCTCAAAAGTATGGTAAACTGTAATTTACAATTGTCTTGATATCAGCATTAGATTGGACCGCTAATTTGTCAGTAACCTTAACTTCGTTTTTATTTAAAATATTTAACAAACCATTATTTAATGACGCCGCATATGTTTTATCAAAACATTTTGATTGCGTTGGATCAATATTTGTCTCAATACAATTTTTATAAAATTCTGGATTTATCTTTTTGACTGCGGCAATATCAACATTCAAATCATTAAAATATTGATTACCAATTGTTCATTTACCTGAATTATTTTCATCATATGTTGGATTAGGTTTAATAATATTAAAGTTTTTATCAACAATATTTAATTTTTGATAGTCGATCTCTTCTAAGCGTCCTTCTTGTGCTAATTTATTAACCATATAATCACTTGGAACCATAACATCATAATGTGTTGTATATAGTTTGTTATACAATGTTTCATTACTATCATAAACACTATATTTAACTTTAACATTATATTTCTTTTCAAAGTTACTAATTAAGTCCGAAGTAATATAACCACCTCAGTTTGCAACTGCTAAGTCATAAATATTATTACTAATATAAACTCCTGTTAATAGTCCAATTGAACCAACTGAAATGATTGCTAACGTGCT
>JAGWEN010001121.1:0-39486 GCA_018703685.1 Orius laevigatus
CACATCCACCTTTCAAATTTTGATTTTCTTTGAAAAAATGCAAGTTTTCTATTGTAAAATTTGTTTATTTAGGCCTTGAAATAATTGCCAAAGGGAGCAAACATTTTAATGAAGATGAATTTGAATATTTTTTTATTGTATTCAACTTTTGTATAAGCTTACACGGTCGCAGCTTTTGTGGTCGTGTTTGGAAATCGATTGTATCATCTTTATGTTTACCTCATGTATTGGAATGTGTTATATTGAATCTCATTTTTAAGAGCAACTTTTCCAATCGGAAACGGCAACAATATATTGTAGATTTAAATAGATACATAGGTTAAAGTTCTTCATAGAAGAATGATGAAACTTGTATTACTGATGTATTTTTTAGTAAAATGAATATATTAATTGGATTTGAATAAAAAAAAAGAAAAAAAGAAAAAAAAAAGTACAAAATTGTTTTGTTTTATTTTAACATTCTTTCTTCAAAGGGATAATAGGTAAGTATATATTTTAGAGGCCTCATTGTATTTTATTATTTATTTACATCTGCGTCCAATGTTTGATTGCAGATGTTCTTCAGACAGTTTTTGACAAGAAAAGACACTTTTCAGACAGATTTTGATAAGGAAAGACATTTTTCAAACAAGATTCTGACCCTTTTTGGCAAGAAAAGACCATTTTCAGCCTGATTTCGAAACTATTTGGCAAGAGAAGACCCTTTTCAGCCAGATTTTGATCCTTTTTGACAAGAGAAGAGACTTTTCAGGCAAGATTTTGACCCTTTTGGGTAAGAAAAGATCCTTTCCAGCCAGATTATGACCCTTTTTGACAAGAGAAAAAACTTTTCAGAGAGATTTCGACATTTTTTGACAAGAAAAGACAATTTTCGGACAGGATTTTGACCCTTTTTTGGGAAGAGAAGACACTTTTCAGACAGATTTTGACCCTTTTTGACAAGAAAGACACCCGTTTCCGCAGATTTGACACTCCGTTTGACAGAGAGATGAGACTTTTCAGATAAGAGATTTTAGACCTTTTGGCAAGAAGAGAGATCCTTTCACCATGTATTAGTGACGTCTTTCCTTTGACAAGAGATAGACATCATCTTCCAGCACAGACTTTTGATAAGGAACAGACATTTCAAACAAGATTTCTGACCCTTTTTGGCATAGTAGATAGCGACCACTGTTTCAGCCTGATTTCTCGAAACTCTTTTGCAACGTGCCAGAAGACCCTATTTCAGCAGTATTTGTGATCCTTTTTGACAAGAGAAGAGACTTTCAGGCAAGATTTGACCTCTTTGGGTAAGAAAACAGATCTCTTTCCAGCCAGATTATGACCTTTTTTGACAAGAGAAGAAACTTTTTAGAGAGATTTCGACATTTTTTGACAAGAAAAGACAATTTTCAGACAGGAATTTGATCCTTTAAAGAGAAGAAACTTTTCAGACAGATTTTGACCCTTTTTGACAAGAAAAGAGACTTTTCTGACAGATTTTGACCCTTTTTGACAAGAGAAGAGACTTTAAAGACAAGATTTTGACCCTTTTGGGCAAGAAAAGATCCTTTCCAGCCTGATTATGACCCTTTTTGACAAGAGAAGAAACTTTTCAGAGAGATTTTGACCCTTTTTGACAAGAAAAGACACTTTTTAGACAGAGTTTGACAAGAAAAGACCTATTTCAAATAAGATTTTGACCCTTTTAGGCAAGAAAAGACCATTTTCAGCCTGATTTCGAAACTATTTGGCAAGAGAAGTCCATTTTCAGCCAGATTTTGATCCTTTTAGACAAGAAAAGAGACTTTTCTGACAGATTTTGACCCTTTTTGACAAGAAAAGACACTTTTCAGACAGATTTTGACAAGAAAAGACATATTTCAAATACGATTTTGATTCTTTTTGGCACGAAAAGACCATTTTCAGCCTGACTTCGAAACTATTTGGCAAGAGAAGTCCATTTTCAGCCAGATTTTGATCCTTTTTGACAAGAAAAGAAACTTTTCAGGCAGATTTTGACAAGAAAAGACATATTTCAAATAAGATTTTGACCTTTCTTGGCAAGAGAAGTCCATTTTCAGCCATATTATCCTTATAACAGATAATAATAAGTTATAAAAATATAACGAAAGAAAGATAAATTGAAACATAAACCTCCCCAGGGGAAATTTATCTCAATAAAAATGTAGTTGGCAGTCCTGTAAACCAAGGGAAATTTTTTAACATCACGCAATTCAGCACAAAAATGTTCCAAAATACCAATTATTATTACAATTTTATTCATTTTATCAATATTTTTTGCGGTATTTCATTGAAAACGCGAAAATTTGTGTACAAAAGGGAAATTTTCTTATAAAGGGATACAGTGGTTGGCAACACTGCTTGTCGTGGTGGGAGGGATTTTCGTCTATGGCATGTCCGACATCGTCTATCTGTTGAAATTTCTAGTTTAAGGCAGCTCCGCCAGACGTTATTTTGGCGCCACCTACATCTACGTGAGATTCTACTGAGCAATTTACTGCGGACTACTAGCGCTTTTGCGGCTCATCCATACATAATATGATAACTACTAGCGTTTTTACGGATTTCTCAAGAGGTAAAACGTGTAACTTTTCCCCTCGAGGCACTTAATCGGTATCAGTTTCCGATAGAAATCTCTGTCTCGGGTGTCCTGTGAACGTTTTCGTGTTGAGTGAGCGGACCTTTTAGCTAGGAATTCGATCTGTGATGCCCGATGAGAGATGGCGATGACAGTCGACGGCGGCGGTAAAGAAGAATTAAAAACGCAGTTCATCACCCGGGAAGGGACCTACAGATTGATGACCCTTTCCGAGTATTCGCGGCCGAATAGAGTCGGCTATACGAACATGCAGGGGAGCACCTCGGTCAGGGTTTCGTTCGTCACTTTGCCCGACCCGAACGGTAACGGCGACCGCATTTGCTTCAACATCGGCCGTGAGCTTTACGTCTTCATCTACAAAGGTGTCAAAACCGTAAGTACGCCCTCAATCAAGCAACCCCTTCAATTTATCTTCCTTTAAGGTTACTTTTTACTATTTCCATTTCTCAATTTTGAACGTCTAAATGGAACGAGATACCGAGGCGCTCCCTTATTTTGATTATTTTCTTGATAACGGCCCCACAGCCGGACAGTTAGGAAGCAATTAATCTAATTTAACAAGTCCCCTTTCAATCGGGCAATTCCAATATTTTAATTTATGTGACAAAAAAAAAACACTCGTCATCTGAATTTTTATCCTAAATCTTAGGAAATCTATCATTTTCGCTAATTAATAAAGTGTTGATTTTGAAAAACCTGTTGGATCCTTCTGCTGAGTGTCCTGTTGCTAGGGATATTAGGATAGGTAGGTGCTCTATTTTAAATGGTCTGGTGATGTTATGGCAGGATAGACCTGGAGGTGTGGAAATTCCTGAAGGATGATAAATGGGGCCCTTCTTGGCTTGATTTTTGACCCTTTTTGGACACTAAAGGCCGTTTTCACTAAATTATGTTTCTATAGGACTAAGAGGGCCCTTCTTGGCTTGATTTTTGACCCTTTTTTGACACTAGGGCCCTTGCAACGAATAGGGTCCTTTTGGCTTGATTGTTGACCCTTATTGGACACTAAGGGCCCTTTTCACTAGATTATGTTCCTTTAGGACTAATAGGGCCCTTCTTGGCTTGATTTTGACCCTTTTTGACACTAGGGCCCTGACTGGGCCCTTGCAACGAATAGGGCCCTTTTGGCTTGATTGTTGACCCTTATTGGACACTAAGGGCCCTTTTCACTAGATTATGTTCCTTTAGGACTAATAGGGCCCTTCTTGGCTTGATTTTTGACCCTTTTTTGACACTAGGGCCCTTGCAACGAATAGGGCCCTTTTGGCTTGATTGTTGACCCTTTTTGGACACTAAGGGCCCTTTTCACTAGATTATGTTCCTTTAGGACTAAGAGGGCCCTTCTTGGCTTGATTTTTGACCCTTTTTTGACACTAGGGCCCTTGCAACGAATAGGGCCCTTTTGGCTTGATTGTTGACCCTTTTTGGACACTAAGGGTCCTTTTCACTAGATTATGTTCCTTTAGGACTAAGAGGGCCCTTCTTGGCTTGATTTTTGACACTAGGGCCCTTGCAACGAATAGGGCCCTTCTTGGCTTGATTTTTGACCCTTTTTGGACACTAAGGGTCCTTTTCACTAGATTATGTTCCTTTAGGACTAAGAGGGCCCTTCTTGGCTTGATTTTTGACACTAGGGCCCTTTTGGCTTGATTGTTGACCCTTTTTGGACACTGAGGGCCCTTTTCACTAGATTATGTTCCTTTAAGACTAAGAGGGCCCTTCTTGGCTTGATTTTTGACACTAGGGCCCTTCTTGGCTTGATTTTTGACCCTTTTTGGACACTAAGGGCCCTTTTCACTAGATTATGTTCCTTTAGGACTAAGAGGGCCCTTCTTGGATTGATTTTTGACCCTTGTTTGACACTAGGGCCCTTTTGGCTTGATTGTTGACCCTTTTTGGACACTGAGGGCCCTTTTCACTAGATTATGTTCCTTTAGGACTAAGAGGGCCCTTCTTGGCTTGATTTTTGACTCTTAGGGCCCTTTTAACTAGATACTATTACTTTGCAACGAATAGGGCCCTTTTGGATTGATTGTTGACCCTTTTTGGACACTAAGGGCCCTTTTCACTAGATTATGTTCCTTTAGGACTAAGAGGGCCCTTCTTGGCTTGATTTTTGACTCTTTGGACACTTGGGCCCTTGATCTATTCTTTTTACGACTAGGGCCCTTTTTACATAGCTTTTAGCTATTCTTTGCAACGAATAGGGCCCTTTTGGCTTGATTGTTGACCCTTTTTGGACACTAAGGGCCCTTTTCACTAGATTATGTTCCTTTAGGACTAAGAGGGCCCTTCTTGGCTTGATTTTTGATTCTTTAGACACTTGGGACCCATTTAATTAGATGCTATTCTTTTATGACAAATGGGGCCCTTTTTAGCTTGATTTTTCACGCTTTTTTGACACTAGGGGTATTTTTAACTAGATTTTGTTTCTTTACAACAAACAGGGCCCTTATAGCTAGAAACTATTCCTTTACAACAAATATTGATTGAAAAGGCTTTTTTTATTCAAATCTAATAATAGAAATCGACATCTGAGTGATTTTTCTAGCCTTTGTTTCTTATCAAAATTCATAGAAAAATCATTTGTCATCGAATAATCATACTTTGCAAATTTCTAAACTTGTAAAAATGTTTTTTTTTTTTTTTTTTTTTTTTTTTAAAGATTATTTTGTTCCCCTTTTCGCTTTTCTGCATAATTCAACAATGAAGATAAGATGCACATATATAGGTGGGTCATTGGACTTGTTGGAATCCTGCTGAGATTTCATTCTCATTTTAGATCCCCTTTGTTATAATCAGGGGGAGGGTAAAAAATTGTACCATCATTGGTACCTCCTAGGTATCAGCAGGGGCAGACTGGCCCAGGTGGGTTCTTCCCCCAAACATACAGAAGTATCGTTTTAGACAAAAATTTTCCTCACGTATTTTTTAATGTAAAAATTTTGGCAAAAAATCAAGGTTTTAAGAGCCTTTTTTGTCAAAAACCTCAAAATTAAGGTTTTAACAGTGATTTTTCGTCGAAAACGTCAAAATCAACATTTGTAAAGCCAAATTTTTGTCAAAAACCTCAAAATCAAGGTGGTTAGTAGCAGTTTCTATGTCGAAAACCTTAAAATCGTTAGGTTTAGATTTGCCATTTTCGTCACATGAAAACTTAAAAAACAGGATGTTGTGAGCCAATTCGTTTTTCGTCAAACCTCAAATGAAGGTTTTAAGAGCAAATTTCTTCAAAAAAGCCTCAGTATTATTCAAACTTTTGTATCTTGCAGTCCTTCAGTCCCAACCCCACATTTTATCAAAACCTCAAAGTTTAGGTTGTAAGACCCAAATGTTTTGTGCATAAAACCTCAATCACAGTGGATTACGAGCCATTTTATGTCAAAAAACTTACACATCAGAGTGTTTGAAGAGGCCATTTTTCGTCAAAAAACCTGAAAAACAAGCCTCAGTTATTATTCAAAACCCTTTTTTATCTTTGTCCTTAGCCACATTTTTGTCAAAATCCTCAAAATAGGTTGTAAGAGCCATTTTTATGTCAAAAACCTTAAAATCGAGGTTTTAAGAGCCATTTTTCGTCACTGAAAAACAAGGTTTTGTGAGCCAATTTTCGTCAAACACCTCAAAATGAAGGTTTTAAGAGCAAAATTTTCTTCAAAAACCTCAGTTATTATTCAAAACCTTTTTTTATCTTTGAGTCCTTTAGCCACATTTTTATCAAAAACCTCAAAGTTTAGGTTGTAAGACCCAAATTTTTGTCAAAAACCTCAAAATCAAGGTGGTTAGAGCCATTTTATGTCAAAAACCTTAAAATCGAGGTTTTAAGAGCCATTTTTCGTCAAAAAACCTGACAGTTTTGTGGCAATTTTCGTCAAACACTCAAAATTAAGGTTTAAGGCAATTTTTTTTCCAAAACATCAGTATTATCAAAACCCTATTTATCTTTGTCCTTAGCCACATTTTTGTCAAAAACTCTAAGTTTTAGGTTGTTAATAGACCCAAATTTTGTCAAAACCTCAAAATCAAGGTTGTTAAGGTAGCCATTTCACTATGTCAAAAACCTTAAAATCAAGGTTTTAAGAGCCATTTTTCGTCAAAAAACCTGAAAAACAAGGTTTTGTGGCCTAATTTTCGTCAAACACCTCAAAATAAAGGTTTTAAGGGGCCGTGAAAACAGTTATTCAATGATAGCTCATAGAAAAATGATCCGATCTGGACCGGACTTTTTTAAATGAAGCTTATTTATTTCTCCGCGCATTCCACTAAACTTATTGTATAAAATAAATCTTTGTAGTAAAAAAAAATGTTTAAATTTTTTTAAAACTTTTTAAAGAATTGTTTAGTGAAATGCGCTCCACATAACAAAGAACATAAGTATGCAAATTTTGAATCAATTCCGATGACTCAATCTTTAGTTATCATTGAAATACTATGTCAACAACTTTTGAATCACGCGGGTTTTTCAACGAATCAAAGACAAGTGGCGGAGAGAACCGGCTCTCCTGCCAATTGAAGGGGAGGGATAAGTTTTAAAACCCTCGTGTTATGGGGTCGCCCCGCCCTCGCGACAGGCGCTGGATGGGCCCTTAAGAGCAAAATTTTCTTCAAAAACCTCAGTTATTATTCAAAACTCTTTTTATCTTGTCCTTTTAGTGGTTCGCCCCCTCCGGGAAAATTCATGGATCTGCCTCTGGTAAAAATCTACATCTTGGCTAAAAGTTGGTGTTTTTAGATCCTTCATGGGTATAGATATGGATGATATATGATTGTAACCGGTTTTAGGTTATCAGGTTTTTTACAGCTTGAGGGCAAGCTCCCAATTATTAGTCAAATACCTTGATAAACTTCTTTTTTTTTTCTTCAAATCTTTGGCCTCTGAGCCTGGATTTTAATTTTAAAAATGCCACATTTTTAATATTTTCTGTTTTTTATTTTCAGGCCGATTTGTCAAAGCCTGTTGATAAAAAAATGTACAAAGGGACCAATCCGACATGCCATGACTTCAACACCGTCAGCATGACTCCAGATTCTGTGTCTTTACTAGTTGGATTCTCGACTGGTCAGGTCCAGTTAATCGACCCAGTCAAAAAGGAGCTTAGTAAACTTTATAATGAAGAGGTATTATTCATTTTTTTTTAAACTTTCTTCTAATCTTTTTGTTTTTTAGAGATTAATCGATAAGACTAGAGTGACGTGCATCAGATGGGTTCCAGATTCGAACAATTTATTTCTGGTTTCGCACAGCAGCGGTCAGCTTTATTTATACAATGAGGAGTTGCCGTGTGGAACTTCGCCACCGAATTATCAAGTTTTTAAACAAGGGGAAAGCTTTACTGTTCACACTTGTAAAACGAAAAGCACTCGGAATCCGCTTTATCGCTGGGTTATAGGAAATGAAGGGGTGAGCATAAACGAGTTCGCATTTAGCCCTTGTGGAACTTATTTGGCCGTGGTTTCCCAAGATGGTTTCCTTCGGGTTTTTTATTATGACACAATGGAACTTGTGGGGAGTGCGAGGAGCTACTTTGGTGGGTTCCTTTGCGTCTGCTGGTCACCAGATTGTAAATACATTGTTGTCGGTGGAGAAGATGATTTGGTGACGGTTTGGAGCTTTCATGAAAGACGAGTGGTGGCACGTGGGCAAGGTCATCATAGCTGGGTGAGCGTGGTCGCTTTCGACCCTTATACTTCAACCATCGGGAATTTAAGCGAGTGGAACGAAAATTCAAACTCGGACACAAAAGTTGATACTTGCTACCGTTTAGGTTCGGTAGGTCAAGACACTCAGCTTTGCCTCTGGGACATCACCGATGACGTCCTTAGGCAGAAGCCGACAAACCGGACTCGATCTAGTGTCATCAATAATTCCGTCTCATCCAGTCTAAACAGTACAAAGACTTTAAATGCGAGTAATAAAGAAAAAGAAAGTGAACCGATCACTAGTTTTACTCAAAGGCTTGGAATCGGGTTCGACAGGAAAGAAGTCGGCCATAAACGTAGCCTCTCCAAAGGTGCCTCCAACCATATAACCAACAACTTCTCCGACGACCCTATGAGACTCATCGGAACCAATAGCTGCCCACGATTTGACGAATGCCCCCTTATGGAGCCCTTAGTGTGCAAGAAAATCGCTCACGAAAGGCTCACCGCTCTCGTCTTTCGGGAAGATTGTTTCGTCGCAGCCTGCCAAGATGGTTACGTCTATACCTGGGCCAGACCAGGAAAAATGGTTAGTGATAGTGAATTCGTCACATTTTCCTAATACTAATGTAAATATGTTCCAACTCCTTACTCTTTTAAGTACAATAAAATCGATGGTGGGGTACTATTTGTTTCACTATTCCAAAAAATCATCAATAGTTTGGTTATATAGAGAGTTTCAGCTACAATTTCCCGCTGTATAACTTTATTTTCGTCATTTTATACTAATTAAATTGTTATAATCAAGTCAGGTATTGATTTTTATCACTCTAGTGTGAAACTTGTTAACTATTCATTAGAGAAGCTGAAACTCTTTCTCAAAGAAGCTCTCACTAAACTTGCCTTATTTTCTTAAAATCCCAGAAAAGCTCATTGATAGTTAACTTTCTAGTACCCCATCATATTTAATTTAAAAAATGATTACTGCACCGCAGAAACTGCCGAGAGTGTAGTAAAATTTTGTACCTGAACATAGCCAACCAAAAACTTTAAAATTATATTTGTACATACCTAAATAGATAATTTTTAAACAAAAACGTTGGATAAGTTTTTGATAAACTACATAATTGGCTGTATTCCCCCTCCTTTTTTATACCCCCTCCCTTTCCGTTCATCTTTTCGAAACTCCAATGAAATTGTGAGTTTTTAAAACTTACCATTTTTTTTTTTCTTAGTTTTTAATTTTGTTCATTTTAGTCATTTAATTTTAATGACAATAGTCATTCATTTTAAGAATGATTTATGTTATAGTGTATTTCAATTGTAGTTTTAAATAATAATAGATGCTGAAGAGTGTGATGAATGTGAAAAATTAAACCGAAATGTCTTCAACCGCTTTTATCTTAATAGAAACATAAGGAAGTCAATCAAAATTTTTATAAAGCGATCAATTTATCAAAAATTTTCTTGTAAGATGTTTTTTTAAAGATTCCCTTGTGAATTGAGATTAAAATTTGGTGTTTATCTAGAAGGAGGCTCGGTAAAAGTCGGTGTTTATGCAATCTTCAAAATAACTGAAGGGGAAAAAACAACAAAAGATTATAAATTTAAAATAGTTTGAGAAGGATCCGACATGAATTCTAGTGTTTCAGATATAGCAGCACTATCACCCCTAAAAGTAGTTTTCTCGTTTTTTGGGCACTAAAAAAGGGTCGGAAGTTTTTTTTGAAAAGCGCATTCTCATTCTTTTGGAAAACTATAAGCTGCCTAGGGAGCGGTTTTTCTGAAAAAAATTTTCCTCGGAAAAACAATAAATGCAATTTTTCATCAAAACTTAAATGTAAAAAAATAACATAGTCATCTTATCGGTTTTGACGAGCTGATTCCAAATATGCTAATATTAAGAAGATCGGATGAATAGATTCGTCAGTAGGAGGTTTTTAGGCTGCAGAGGACGGGGAAATTAAATAAGGAACACTACTTTTAGCCATCTTTCCTCTCTGTTGCACACTTGGTCGAATTTTAATGTTGGATCAGCCTTAAATGCCAAATTTCTGTCGAAAGTTGACTAAACGTTTGGAACTAGATCGACATTCTTAATTTTCAAAGTAAAAAAAATATGTAGAACTGTGATAAATTATGATATTTAAAGTTTTTGAATTCCATTTTTTTCCTCCCCTCGACATTCCGAAGAAAGGTTTTTTTATGTGATATTTTGGTGTTCATGATATTAGGTTGTCATCCTCTCTCTGTTCGAAATGTACTTTAGATTTACGCTTTGATATTTTACATGCCCTCTTTAGAAAGAATATATTTAAATATTTTAGTTATGGAATGGGTTCTTAGGTAATTTGTGTTTTATTTTCCACCTTTCTGTTTTTTATGTAAGTGTCCCTCTTAGACAATCTCCCCTATGCTCCGCTTGGAGCGCCCTGCTCGGAGTTGTGTAGAATTGATAAAAAGATGACCATGACGTTTTTCTTTACCAAAAGTGTATTAATTTTATAAATAACTTGTAGTTTAATTTGTAAGACGGTTTATACAACGTGATTTATTCACCTACAAGTACAAATTTTTAGAATTCGATAACAAAATATATTATCTGCCTAAAAGTAAATTAAATTACACGTTATTTCTAAATTAATACTGGTAAAGTAAAACGTTTATCTTCTCTTAACAATTCTTCACTATACTTGCTAGCGGAGCGCTCCAAGCGGAGCATAGGGAAGATTGTCTAAGAGGGACAAATGTAACTGTTTTTGTTGGAGGGAGCTTTCAATGGAGAGTCCACTATGGTACCCCCTTAGCTATTTTTATTTCTTTGTGTCCCCACCCGTGCAATATTGAAATTGTCGACTTTTTTGTTGTGCAAAATAATTACGAAATGATTTTTTTTATTCAATTTTGTTTTCGGCCTACAATGGTGTTCGTGGGTGTCTCATGTTTTCATTTTATGCAACGAGAATAGCCAGAAGTTGAATTTTCTTACAAGGCCTTGTGCTCTCATTTTTATTAATTATTTCGCAAACTACTTCAATACTCTTTTACTTTAGCCTTAGATTTTTATTTGTTAAATATTTTTTAAAAATTGGCCTTTTTTTTCTCTCTGGAGAGGGTTACCAGCTCAAAAAATGATTTTCGCTCAAAATAGCCTTTGAATTAAAGAATTCATTAAATTTTTTGGTCTTGTTAAAAGTATATTCTGAAGTTTTTTTTTGTTTTTTCCCATAAAAATAAGGAAAAAAAAATTAAATTAAGACATTTGAAGATTCTAATTCTTGAGGCCTCCACCTAGGATATACCCTTGAAGTCAAAAATTATAAGTATATCAAAATGTATTTATATTTTATATTAGAAAAGTTTAGGAAAATGTGACATCCCTTCATTCTCGTTTAAAAATTTCCAAGTCAATTCAATTCCTTTAGCCAGCCTTTATTTAAAATCAAAATGTCTCTCAATTCATTGCAGGTAATTTTTAAAAGTGCTCATTGTAAAGACAAAAATTGCCAATTCGTTTACAGGCTAGTGAATTCGATTAAAAATCAGAGAAGCGATATTTTCCAACTTTTTCCCGAGACAAAACAGGTTGAGAATAGTCTCAAATCAACTAGTAGAAAATAAGTAGTATTATCATGAAAATATGTATTTCATCATCAATTCTATTGATAACGCAGAATAACGAACTACATAACTTAAATATAGTGAGTTTAAGGTTTAAAAAAACAATATTTTTTAAAAGGCATGTGATAAGTAGGTCTTTAATTTGTACAAATGTATATAAGTTGTAAACTTGTTTTCAATCACACAAATTATGATCTTCTTGAATTTATAGATTTTTGTGTGATAAACTTATCATTCCACACGATTGTCATAAGAGCACAAGGTGCAGACTGTGTCTTGATTTAATTATTTAAACAAAAATATTGTGATTTTTACTGGAGGCAGTGAAAAAATACAGAACTGTGAAGCTTAAGGGCAGGAAAATGAGACAAAAGAAGGCTTATCGCTTCATTTAGGTCCGAGGAGCCTTCAGTTTTTAGCTGCTCATCAGGAAAGAGTGAATTTATCACGAAAACGTCTATTTTAATTTGTCAGAAAGGTTGCAGTCCTTCAATTTTGGGCCAAAATCTACATGGACTAAAATTTTGCAGTTTTTGAGCCTCATTTTTTTGAGTTTTGGCTCTTATGGGAGTACTTCATACTGTTTTTATTTTAAAGGTAATTATTTTTAGAAAAGGCTGTTGGATTTCAGGGTTCAAAAGGGAAAATAAGCTCTCATTGTATGGGCAAGGAAAGCTGAAGGCTTCTTTTCAAACAGTTGGTTTTTTCCTTAATATGTGATCTATTTTTGTCTAATTTTCCTGGCCTTGGTACTTAGTAAATAGGTTTTTTTCCTGTAATATCTTCATTTGGACAAATACGTAAATAAAATTTTAAAAAATGTATATATGAAATAAAACCTAGTTCAGTTTTGAGAAAAAAACATTTTTTCAGCTTCTGACTTGATAGTTCTAGAAACTGGTAGTGTTTCTGGTATCCTTGTGATGGAAGGGGTCCCTGGTGGTCGTTGTGAAGGTAACGAAGTGGTTGGTAAGCAGTGCTGCCAACCCTCTAAAAGAAAAATTTCCCTTTTCTACTCTTATTTTTCCAGTTTCCTCTATTTTTCAATAGTAAAATAAAGACAAAAATGAGTCAAATTTCGGTTTAAAAGGTCTGATCTATGGAACTTTCTCAAAAAGAGGGCTCTACAGACCTTTCCACTTAAGTAAGTAGCCCCGCCCCCCACCACACTCTCAACTTCCGCCACCTCCTCTACCCTCCAAAGTCCAAATACTTCCCTGACAGTCCCACCTTCCAATACCTTTCCCCACTGTCCCATCACCTCCCCCTTTTTCCATAGTTTTACCTCAAACTGTCTGTTCAAAGAAGACCAGAAGCCCTCCATAATTCGAGTCAAAATTCATATCCTATTGGAAGGTATGTACTAAACATATAATTAAACAATTTATTATTTTTAAATATTTATTTTTTCCTTATATAAAAATACAATTTGTCTCATATAGCAAAAACAGAAGTGAATTTAAAATCCTTAAGTGCACTTTTTTAAATGTAATCCTTGAAAAAACAAAACATGAGCTACAATAAAGCACCACTATTATTGTACAAATCTGTAAATAGCTCAAGGAACATAAAAAAAATTAATGAAACCGAAAGGAACACAAAAATTGTTTTAGAAACAGCACATAGAAAGAAAAAAACCTAATAAATCTACAAATTTGAAGAAAAAGAAAAAGCCAAACAATAAAAAAAGGAAAAAAACATGCAAGACAAAATTTCATTTCATCATTTACAAATTTGTGCAAAGAAAAAGAAATAAAGCAAATGAAAACGAACGAAAAAAATTAGTTCGGTCAAATACACAATAAAAATTTGTACAATTTAAAAATTCTTATAAAAGTAAGTAGCAAAAAGGAAAACCCTATGCGATAAACTTTTAAATACATATATTATGCATAACTATTACAATATACTTTGTGAGTTTTGGGGCAGACGACTAGCTCTCAATAAAGAAAATAAATAGAAGGTTAATGTGAGGTTTCCTCGAAAAAGCACTTCAACCAAATTTTCGTTTACAATTCGTTGTACATGTTAATTCAAAGTTAACTCATGGAGAATTTTTTTGACGAGATCTATTCTTGTAAGCGATTTTTTGTGTACTAGAGGAGAGAAAAACAAGTTTAATTACTTTCCGGACGATAATTTGGAAGCCAACCCCCAGGGACGGGAGTCTTAAGACAGCCGGCCCTGGGACTCAACTCTGTCTTTCATATAAGGCCTTCGTCCGGTCTTATATATAAGGCCTTCGTCCGGTCTTATATATAAGGCCTTCTTCCGGTCTTACTGTATAAGACCTTCTTCCGGTCTTACTGTATAAGACCTTCTTCCGGTCTTACTGTATAAGACCTTCTTCCGGTCTTACTGTATAAGACCTTCTTCCGGTCTTATATATAAGGCCTTCGTCCGGTCTTATATATAAGACCTTCATCTGGAAAGTGCTAATTATTTTAGATTTTCTCATTGTTGGTTCTAAAATGTTAGTAATACTTGTTGAACAAAGAAAAATCATGCAAAGACTAAAATGTAACTAAAAAAAAGGAAATGCAATAATAAAAGACAGTTTAAGATTTGATCGTCAAAACGAAAATTATGCATAAAAAATAACCACGTGATGAAACAAAGGTAAAGTAATAAATAAATAAATCTAAATGGGTATTTCAAGGAATGTATCGTATATAATCACTTTTCTATGTGAGTATTTCAAAAGGTCTGTTTTTTAGGTTACCTGCTTTCAACGTGGTTATTAGAAAGTTTATCACAAAGTTTGAATAAGTTTTACATCGCGATTGATTTGGCTGATGCGGTTTTGAGGATTAGAGGGAAACTAGCTTTCCGGAGTCGGGGCTTGAAAGTTCGCCGCAGCCGATGTTTCGCTGTTGGGTAGAACATGAAGGTACGAGGGGGCCGCTGACGGGCGTCAAACCCGTTCCGCCTTCCATGAGCGATTCGAAGTTAAAATGGATTCCGGACGACGGGGTCGAAGTTGGGAGACCTTCGGAGGTTAAGCCCGTCGAAAATGACGGAGGTACGAGCAGCGTAGTCGGTCTCCTTCCATTTGACTTCCCCGTTATAAAAATTACCTCTTTCTTCTCCTCGTCTTCTTCGTTGGAGTCATCCAATTCGTATTTGAGCGTATTTATAAACGGTTTCACATCCACAGGTGACTCCGGACGACTATCTTTGAGCCTACAGCACGGCCTGTGGTTTTCTAAAATATATTCCAGCTCTTCTTTTTGCATTTTAAGCTGTTGAATTTCATTCTGAAGACCTTGTTTTTTCTCCTGTAACCCATCTGTCTCCTGGAAACAAAAAAAATCAAATATAAATAAATGGAAAAAATGTGAACATCATTAGTGTTGCAATCAACATCTCAAATTAAATCAAGGTCAGAAACATTTAATACTCAAGATAAGAAAGATGATAGAAAATTTAAATTATCGTGACTATATATAGAAAGACCAAGTGAAGAAGGTAAAATTGAAGGCCGTACAGGGTCGGAAGGGCTTACTGGGAGATCGGGAAATTTCTGAAATGCTAGTTTCTTTTTGGACACTAGGGGCCCTTTTAACTAGATTTTGTGCCTTTACAACAAATAAGGCCCTTTTAAGCATGACTTTTGACCCTTTTTTGACACCAGGGGCTCTTTTAACCAGATTTTGTGCCATTACAACAAATAAGGCCCTTATTAGCGCGATTTTTCACCCTTTTTCGACACCAGGGGCTCTTTTAACCAGATTTTGTGCCTTTACAACAAATAAGGCCCTTTGTAGCGTGATTTTTGACCCTTTTATGAACCCAGGGGCCCTTTTAACTAGATTTTGTGCCTTTACAACAAATAAAGGGCTTATAGCGTGATTTTTGACCCTTTTATGAACCCAGGGGCTCTGTTAACTAGATTTTGTGCCTTTACAACAAATGAGGCCCTTTATAGCGTGATTTTTGACCCTTTTTTGACACTAGGGGCTCTTTTAACTAGATTTTGTCCTTTTAAGACAAATAGGGCCCTTTTATAGCGTGATTTTTGACTTTTTTTGACACTAGGGGCTCTTTAAACAAGATCTATTCCTGTGGGAGACATAAGGGCTCTTTTTAGTCGGATTTTTGACACTAAGGGCCCTTTTAACAAGATACTATTGATAATATTCCTATGGGAGACAAAAGGGCCCTTTTTAGCTTGATTTTTGATCCCTTTGGACACTAGGGGCCCTTTTGACTAGATTTTGTGCCTTCACAAACCATAAGGCACTTTTTTGGTCACTAGGGGCTCTTTTAACTAGATTTTGTCGATTTAAGACAAATAGGGCCCTTTATGCCTTGATTATTGACTCATTTTGGTCACTAAGGGCTCTTTTAACAAGATACTATTCCTGTGGGAGACAAAAGGGCCCTTTTTAGCCGGATTTTTGACCCTTTTTTGACAATAGCTTCCCTTTTAAATAGATTTTGTGAATTAACGACAAAAAAAGGCCCTTTTAGCCTGATTTTTTACACTGAAGGCCCTTGTAACTAAATATATTCCTTTGCCACAAAAAGGGCCCTGTTTAGCTTGATTTCTGATCCTTTTTTGGCACTAGGGGCTCTTTTAAGTACACAGTATTCTTTTACAACAATAGGGCCATTTCTAGCATGACTTTTGATCCTTTTTTGGCACTAAGGACCCTTTTTACTAGATTTTGTGCCTTTACAACAAATATTCTCTTTTTAGCATGATTCTATATCCTTTTTGGACACAAAAGGCCCTTTATATCTAGATTTCATTCCTTCATCACAAAATGGGGAGGGGGGATAAATTTAACATATCCCTGAGGAAGAATTCCATAGTTTGAAGATGATAATTACCATCATTAATTCATTAGTGTGGTCCATTCTGCGTTTTCTGCAACGAGCAGCGGCCAGCTTATTCCTTTCCCGACGAACGGCTCTCCTCTCTTCTTCTTCGGGAGAAATCTTAAGAAAAAAATTTATTAGTTTATGATAAAGCTTTTTTTCGACAGTAGTCCAGTCAAACTAAGCCTGAGGGTGGAGGTATTTTAACTGAAACCCGTGCGCTTTGGACGCTAGAGCGTTTTTAATGCGATTTATTTCGTTTTTTTCCTAATATCTCGACAACCGTAGGTCGTAGGCGAAAAGATTTTTAGTACAAAATTAAAGATAATTAAATTTCCTATAATTTTGAGCTGATACGATTTTTTGTAGGACCAAACGTATCGGAGCTACGAGGTTGCAAAAAAAACCATGGTTTTCTATTTTGACCTCTGAAGGACAGAAGACGTCATCTAATCAAAAAAGTGTACTTAATAAAAGTTGTAGAGAATTTAATTACCTTTAAGAACCAACCCTAAAAAAAAATTAACGGTCAAAAGTCGGGGGTGGGGGTAAATTTCAAAAAATTTCATTCAAAAATTGAAATTTCAAAAAAATGAATAAAAACAAAATTAAGGTTTATAAAATTTGCTACAAATTTGATTTACTAAGATTTTTTGTAGGACCAAACGTATCTGAGCTACGAGGCGACAGGTCCTTTTGGAGTAAAAAATGTATTTTTGAAATTTACCCCACCCCTACCTGTTGATTTTTAATTGATTCTCGATAGTTGATTTTAAATGGAAATTGAATTCTCTACAACGTTTACTTAGCATGCTTTTTTGATTAAAAAACGCCTTCCTTGCTTTTTTCCGACTTTTCTAAAATCTTACTTTTTTTACAGCAAAAACTCGAAAATCCCACTTTTTTGTCACCTAGTAGCTCAGAAACCTTTGGTCCTACAAAAAATCTTAGTAAATCAAATCTGTAGAAAATTTTATAAGCTTTAATTTTGTTTTTATAAATTTTTTTGAAATTTCAATTTTTGAATGAAATTTTTTGAAATTTATCCCCACCCCTGCCTATTTATCGTTAATTGCTTTTTGAGAGTTGTTTTCCAAAGGTAATTAAATTCTCTACAACTTTTATTAAGTCCACTTTTATGATTAGATGACGTCTTCTGTCCTTTAGAGGTCAAAATAGAAAACCCCGGTTTTTAGCGACCTCGTAGCTCAGAAACGTTTGGTCCTACGAAAAAATCATATTAGCTCAAAATTATAGCAAATTTAATTATCTTTAATTTTGTACTAAAAATTTTTTCGCCTAATATTTACGGTTTTCGAGATATTGGCGAAAAAACGAAAAAAATCACCTTAAAAACGGGTCTCGGTTATGGACTTTTTTTTGGTTAATGGGACCAACCCCTGCACATTTCCATAGAGAAACAAAATACCTTATTTTTTTCTTTTATTTTTTCGGGCTTAGTTTGACTGGACTAGAGCAGAAAGATGCTGAAATAAAAACTTACAGATTTATCTTTGATGGGACGCCTTCCGCCAACGTTCTTTTTGGGTGTGGAGACGCTGGGGCTTTTGACTGAGGAGATGGACGCTGTGATTTCTAATGGATAGTCTGATATTCTGGTGCTTCCACCTTGCCAGCTTTTGGTATCGACGACGCTAACGTAAGCGCAGCTTTTGGCTTGAGTCCCCGCAGAAGCTGCTGAGCGCTGGACGACCGGCGGGACGAAGCGGGCTTGATTCTGATGCGGCTCCGATGCTTGGCTTTCCATGAACGCTTGCTCGACGTTCCTCAAGGTCGTCGGAGTGAGCGTAGCGGTCGTCCTAGTCGGAACTCCGCTGTTCAAACCTTCAAGCTAAAAAACGAATCAATTATGAATAAATCCAACCGATTTCGGCTCATTTTTTAAGCGACCGCGTTTTCTCACCTCCTTTACAATCAACTTGAAATTTTCAGGGCTTTTTTATATTAAAGAAATTTGAAGACACTCGGTAAACAAGCTGAGAAAACGCAATTTCCTTTGAGGGTCCACTCATACTCAAATTTTGTCTCTGAATAGCTATCTATGCCTTTTTTTATCAAGATGACCCTTGAGTATACTCAATTTAATTGGCTCAGCCTATTTTGAAAAAGTGAAGCAAAAAAGACCAAGAATTCCACATTTGGAGCATTTTTCCACAAAAAGACCCAGTTTAAGCAGATTCTGGACCTTATTCTGCAAGAAAAACCCTTTCCAGCCTCGTTTAGAACCTTTTTAAACAAGGAAGGACCTTTTTATGCAAATTTTGAACCATATTCGACAAGAAAGGACCATTTTATAGCCTGATTTCTAAACCTCCTTTTCTTTTTTCCACATTTAGAACCTATTTCGACAAAAGAGAACCTTTTTTAGGCAGATTTTGAACCTTTTTCGACAAAAAAGAACCTTTTTATGCAAATTTTGAACCATATTCGACAAGAAAGGACCTTTTTATAGCCTGATTTCTAACCTCCTTTTCTTTTTTCCACATTTAGAACCTTTTTCGACAAAAGAGAACCTTTTTTATGCAGATTTTGAACCTTTTTCGACAAAAGAGAACCTTTTTTATGCAGATTTTGAACCTTTTTCGACAAAAAAGAACCTTTTTATGCAAATTTTGAACCATATTCGACAAGAAAGGACCTTTTTATAGCCTGATTTCTAAACCTCCTTTTCTTTTTTCCACATTTAGAACCTATTTCGACAAAAGAGAACCTTTTTTATGCAGATTTTGAACCTTTTTCGACAAAAAAGAACCTTTTTTATGCAGATTTTGAACCTTTTTCGACAAAAAAGAACCTTTTTATGCAAATTTTGAACCATATTCGACAAGATAGAACCAGCCTGATTTCTAAACCTTCTTTTTTTTTTCCACATTTAGAACCTTTTTCGACAAAAAAGAAACTTTTTTATGCAGATTTTGAACCTTTTTCGACAAGAAAGAACCTTTTTAGCCAGATTTCTAATCTTTTTTTCCACGTTATGAACCTTTCTCGACAAGAATGACCTTTAAAGCTAGATTTTAACCCTATCTTATGAAAGAAGACCCTTTTTTTGCCACATAACCTTCTTCGACAATCCAAGACCCTTTTCAGCCACGTTTGAACCTATTTTGACAAGAAAAGACCTATTTCATCCAAACCATTAAACCTTTTTCATTATCCAGAATTTCAAGAAGACAATAAAAAACCGGTCACCCTACTGGTGCACATGGAATTGAAGTTTTTTTTATTGAATGCCAAGGTACCCAAAATTTATTCCTAGATTTCAGTACAACTGCGTAAAAACAAAAATTATAAAAGGATCAATAAAAAGATAAATGTCCAATTTTTAAGTCCGAAGATAAGAGTCTGTTTGTAATCCAATTCAGGTTTTCCCTGATAAAAAATGGGTGTCAAAGTGAAAGTAGCCGAATAAGGCGACATCATTTTTTTTCGAACACCTTAATTTTCAAAAAACCATTTTATTCATAAAAAAATTTAATTCGCGAATAGAAATCCGAGAAAATGCTCGAAGAAAACGGGCAACTTTGAAAGAATTCAAGGCCGAGCGTTGATGTCATCAATCGCAAAATATTTCCAACCTTTGAATTTCCTTATTTAACAATTAAATTGTTCAAAACAATAAATTTATATAAAGAATGGCATTGGGTGACCCAAAGAAAAATAAGAACAAAAGAAAGATTAAACAAAAGAACACAAAGATAACCTCAATTATAAACACCCAAGTCACGAATTTATTGATAAATTTTTTTGAATTATTCAATTGATATTCAATGATAGTGGTACCAGGTAAGGAAATACAATAGCATTAGAAGATAAAATTTGACTTACTGGGTCGACACTGGATGATAAGTAGCTGAGACTTTTCGAACTCATTTTTTCAAAAAACATCCGAAAGCGAATAAATGAAAACTTAGTTGTGAAAACTGATTAAATTAGCGGGAAAAAAACTCGATGAGGATATTTAAAATGTTCGATGTGATTAGAATATGGTGAACAATGTTACTGAAAGGAGTGAAGTCTGAGGAAATTATTATAAAGAGTATGAGTCATTTGGGAGCTGTGGAGGTTTGTTGGGGAAGCCCATGGCCGGGAGGGGGGATCGGGGAAATGGCATTTGGCGTGGAGGGGAGGGCCCTGAGGGGGGTGGGGCCCTACAATTCGGACGCCCACCTTTTTTCCATTCATCCCCACCTTCTCCCACCATCGACGGTGATCTCATCGCCTTGCTATTACCTGGAATGGGATGACGTGTCTTTTTACTTTTACAAACAAAAAAAAAGAGAAATAAAAGACTTTTCGCGGTTTATTTGGCGGCTTGGGTCGTCTCCCCTCTGGGCTCCATCGTCCACGTGGTTGGGGGGGGGATCCTCGAACCTTGAGCGGCATCGATTTTTTTTTTTCGGAACTGAAAGGGCAAGAGAGATCCGTTTCCTGAAACTGGACTTGTTCTCGGAAACTTGGATTTCGCAATGTGACTCATGCTTTTATTTTTGGCCCTATTTATGGTTTCATTATTTTGTTTTTGTTATAACTTCCCATAAAAGTTTTTCGACCTCGAATCTGGAAGGTCGTGGGGTTAAAATGACCCTTGAAATTTGGCAGTTTTTGCCTCGTAACTTGTGAAATATTAGTTTTATGAAAATGGTCACTCTTAGTGTTAATAAAGCTTATGAAATTATCTAAAATTTGAGCCCAACTTTAGGTCTGTAGGCCCTATAGATCCTGAGATATTGGACTTCTATATAAGAGAATTATGTGGGAAAAAAGGGCCCCAAATTGCAAAAGGTGCACTAGCAGGGTCGGATAGGTAAAAGTTACCGGCCCGGGAAATTATCACACCTCCGGCCCATCCCCAATCGAGCTAAAAAGGGCCCCTAAGTGCCCAAAAAGGAAAAAAAATCAAGCTAAAAAAATGGCCCCTAGTGTGTAAAAAGGGATCAAAAATCAAGATAAAAAGGGCCCCTAAGTGCCCAAAAAGGGTCAAAAATCAAGCTATAAAGGGCCCCTAAGTGCCCAAAAAGGATCAAAAATCAAGATAAAAAGGGCCCCTAAGTGCCCAAAAAGGGTCAAAAATCAAGCTATAAAGGGCCCCTAAGTGCCCAAAAAGGATCAAAAATCAAGCTACAAAAGGCACCCAAGTGCCCAATAAGGGTCAAAAATCAAGCTAAAAATGGCCCCTAGTGTATATGAAAGGATCAAAAATGAAGCTAAAAAGGGCCCCTAAGTGCCCAAAAAGGGTCAAAAATCAAGCTATAACGTGCCCAAAAAGGATCAAAAATGAAGCTAAAAGGGCCCCTAGGTGCCCAAAAAGGGTCAAAAATCAAGCTACAAAAGGCACCCAAGTGCCCAATAAGGGTCAAAAATCAAGCTACAAAGGGCACCCAAGTGCCCAATAAGGGTCAAAAATCAAGCTAAAAATGGCCCCTAGTGTATATGAAAGGATCAAAGATGAAGCTAAAAAGGGCCCCTAAGTGCCCAAAAAGGGTCAAAAATCAATCTATAACGTGCCCAAAAAGGATCAAAAATGAAGCTAAAAGGGCCCCTAGTGCCCAAAAAGGGTCAAAAATCAAGCTAAAAAGGGCCCCTAGTGCCCAAAAGGGTCAAAAATCAAGCTAAAAAGGGCCCCTAGTGCCCAAAAAGGGCCAAAAATCAAGCTAAAAAGGGCCCCTAGTGCTCAAAAAGGGCCGAAAATCAAGCTAAAAAGGGCCCCTAGTGCCCAAAAAGGGTCAAAAATCAAGCTAAAAAGGGCCCCTAGTGCCCAAAAAGGGTCAAAAATCAAGCTAAAAAGGGCCCCTAGTGCCCAAAAAGGATCAAAAATCAAGCTAAAAGGGCCCCTAGTGCCCAAAAAGGGTCAAAAATCAAGCTAAAAAGGGCCCCTAGTGCCCAAAAAGGTCAAAAATCAAGCTAAAAAGGGCCCCTAGTGCCCAAAAGGATCAAAAATCAAGCTAAAAAGGGCCCCTAGTGCCCAAAAAGGATCAAAATCAAGCTAAAAAGGGCCCCTAGTGTCCAAAAAGATCAAAAATCAAGCTAAAAAGGGCCCCTAGTGCCCAAAAGGGTCAAAAATCAAGCTAAAAAGGGCCCCTAGTGTCCAAAAGGATCAAAAATCAAGCTAAAAAGGGCCCCTAGTGCCCAAAAATCAAGCTAAAAAGGGCCCCTAGTGCCCAAAAAGGTCAAAAAATCAAGCTAAAAAGGGCCCCTAGTGCCCAAAAAGGTCAAAAATCAAGCTAAAAAGGGCCCCTAGTGCCCAAAAAGGGTCAAAAATCAAGCTACAAAGGGCCCCTAGTGTCCCAAAAAGGTCAAAAATCAAGCTAAAAGGGCCCCTAGTGTCCAAAAAGGTCAAAAATCAAGCTAAAAGGGCCCCTAGTGCCCAAAAAGGTCAAAAATCAAGCTAAAAGGGCCCCTAGTGCCCAAAAAGGTCAAAAATCAAGCTAAAAAGGGCCCCTAGTGCCCAAAAAGGTCAAAAATCAAGCTACAAAGGCCCCCTAGTGCCCAAAAAGGTCAAAAATCAAGCTAAAAAGGGCCCCTAGTGCCCAAAAAGGTCAAAAATCAAGCTAAAAAGGGCCCCTAGTGTCCAAAAAAAGGATCAAAAATCAAGCTAAAAAGGGCCCCTAGTGCCCAAAAAGGTCAAAAATCAACTAAAGGGCCCAAAGTCAAAAATAAGCTAAAAGGGCCCCTAGTGTCCAAAAAGGTCAAAAATCAAGCTAAAAAGGGCCCCTAGTGCCCAAAAAGGTCAAAAATCAAGCTAAAAAGGGCCCCTAGTGCCAAAAAGGTCAAAAATCAAGCTAAAAAGGGCCCCTAGTGCCCAAAAAGGATCAAAATCAAGCTAAAAAGGGCCCCTAGTGCCCAAAAAGGTCAAAAATCAAGCTAAAAGGGCCCCTAGTGCCAAAAAGGTCAAAAATCAAGCTAAAAAGGGCCCCTAGTGCCCAAAAAGGGTCAAAAATCAAGCTAAAAAGGGCCCCTAGTGCCCAAAAAGGTCAAAAATCAAGCTACAAAAGGGCACTAGTGCCCAATAAGGGTCAAAAATCAAGCTAAAAAATGGCCCCTAGTGTCATAGAAAGGATCAAAATGAAGCTAAAAAGGGCCCCTAGTGCCCAAAAAGGTCAAAAATCAAGCTATAACGTGCCCAAAAAGGATCAAAAATCAAGCTAAAAGGGCCCCTAGTGCCCAAAAAGGGTCAAAAATCAAGCTACAAAAGGGCACCCCTAGTGCCCAAAAGGGTCAAAAATCAAGCTACAAAGGGCACCCAGTGCCCAATAAGGGTCAAAAATCAAGCTAAAAATGGCCCCTAGTGTATATGAAAGGATCAAAGATGAAGCTAAAAAGGGCCCCTAAGTGCCCAAAAAGGGTCAAAAATCAATCTATAACGTGCCCAAAAAGGATCAAAAATGAAGCTAAAAGGGCCCCTAAGTGCCCAAAAAGGGTCAAAAATCAAGCTAAAAAGGGCACCCAAGTGCCCAAAAAGGATCAAAAATCAAGCTACAAAGGGCACCCAAGTGCCCAAAAAGGATCAAAAATCAATCTAAAAATAGCCCCTAAGTGCCCAAAAAGGATCTAAAATCAAGATAAAAAGTGCCCCTAAGTGCCCAAAAAGGATCAAAAATCAATCTAAAAATGGCCCCTAAGTGCCCAAACAGGATCAAAAATCAAGATAAAAAGAGCCCCTAAGTGCCCAAAAAGGGTCAAAAATCAAGCTAAAAAGGGCACCCAAGTGCCCAAAAAGGATCAAAAATCAAGCTACAAAGGGCACCCAAGTGCCCAAAAAGGATCAAAAATCAATCTAAAAATAGCCCCTAAGTGCCCAAAAAGGATCTAAAATCAAGATAAAAAGTGCCCCTAAGTGCCCAAAAAGGATCAAAAATCAATCTAAAAATGGCCCCTAAGTGCCCAAACAGGATCTAAAATCAAGATAAAAAGTGCCCCTAAGTGCCCAAAAAGGATCAAAAATCAATCTAAAAATGGCCCCTAAGTGCCCAAACAGGATCAAAAATCAAGATAAAAAGAGCCCCTAAGTGCCCAAAAAGGATCAAAAATCAAGCTAAAAATGGCACCCAAGTGCCCATAAAGGATCAAAAATCAAGCTACAAGTGGCACCCAAGTGCCCAAAAAGGATCAAAAATCAAGCCAAAAGGGGCCCCTAAGTGCCCAAAAAGGATCAAAAAAGGGCCCCACTCCAGTGTCCAAAAGCCAAGTTTGAGCTCTTGTGCTTCGTCCGCCATTTTGAAAAAACTGGCCAAATTTCGAACTTTTTTAGTTTTTGATCTCTAGTGCGAAAACAATGCATTTTAGCGACTTAACTACTAAGTAAAAAAAGAAAGATGATTAATTTCTGCGTTTACTGAGCTTTCGAAAGCCAAAATCGGTCCAGCCGTTCAGGAGATATCGATGTTCAAAAATTACCCTTTTTTAGGGCTGGTGTTTGATTGTGGTTCTGTGGTAAGTAATGTAATTTAAAAACAAAATATGTAAAAATGGTCTGGAAGTTATGGAGGTGGAACCCCTTGGTGAAAATCGGTGGCTTCCTAACAAAATCTCTATTTTTTCTTCTATTCCTCTATTTCAATAGTTGGCCGAATTCACTACTTGGGGTTCAAACCTCAATAGTCCAGTCAAACTAAGCCCGAAAAGGGCAAATAAAAGAAAAGGTATTTTGTTTCTCTACGGAAATGTGTAGGGGTTGGTCTTATGATTAACCAAAAAAAAAGTCCATAACCGAAACCCGTGCGCTTTGGACGCTAGAGCGTTTTTAATGCGATTTTTTTAGTTTTTTCCCTAATATCTCGAAAACCGTAGGTCGTAGGCGAAAAGATTTTTAGTACAAAATTAAAGATAATTAAATTTCCTATAATTTTGAGCTGATACGATTTTTTGTAGGACCAAACGTATTGGAGCTACGAGGTTGCAAAAAAACCATGGCTTTCTATTTTGACCTCTGAAGGACAGAAGACGTCATCTAATCGTAGCAAGCAGGTTGGTTGGTAGAATTTACTCGATCTTTAGTCAATTGAGTGGTAACTTTTGAACCATCAATGATTAGAGAGTTGTGTAGGGAGCTCTATTTAAAAATCGAAATGAAGGGGGAAATACGGTGATTAGGACTTGGCGCCTGTCTAGGCGGGAACGTTAAAAAAGGTATCGTGCTCATTTCACGCTTCGTTTTCTCTATCGGCGTCCCCAACTGGGCAAACATAATCGATAAATCCAGCCAAGCAAAGCTGAACAGATTTTCCACTAATACCTCTCACAGGGTTGCCACGTAAAAAGCATGCAAAGGTGGTGGGGGGAGGATCGAGGAGGTGATGAATGAGTGGGGATATTTTGGAAGGTTATTCAAGAGGTCTCTAGACCCCGAATTTTTGAGAGAGTTGGAGTTATGGGGTTGCTCCTCCATACCACGGTTGTCTATGTATAAAAATTGCCATTAATTGTGGCCAAGACCACCTTCGTCATTTTCGTTCCGAAAACAACTTTTTCACTAATTGCTCTATTTTCATTTAAATATTGACTTTCTCAAAAAGAAAGTTCTTTTCAAACAAAAGGACCCTTTGACACTTTTTGACTGTAATGACCCTCTTTGACCCAGTAATGGAAGGTGGGGAAATGTGGGGAGGTTGAGAAAGGTCGAGGGTAGGGGAGGTGATGGGGGAGTGGTGGTAGTTGAGGGGCCCAGGAGGGTAGGGGAGGTAATAGGAGGCAGAGGATGAAAGAGGACGTGGTGGAGAATCGAGGAAGCGATGAACAGGGGCGGACTGGCCCGGAAATCAACATTTGTAAAGCCTAATTTTCGTCAAAATCCTCAAACTCAACATTTATGAAGCCTAATTTTCGTCGAAAAACCTCAAACTCAACATTTATGAAGCCTAATTTTGGTCAAAAAACCTCGAAATCGACAAGCCAATTTTTCGTCAAAAACCTCAAAATCAACATTTTTAAAGCCTAATTTTCGTCAAAAAACCTCAAAATCAACATTTATAAAGCCAATTTTTCGTCAAAAACCTCAAAATCAACATTTTTAAAGCCTAATTTTCGTCCAAAAACCTCAAAATCAACATTTATAAAGCCAAATTTTCGTCATAAACCTCAAAATCAACGTTTATAAATGCCTAATTTTCGTCAAAAAAAGCTCAAAATCAACTTTAAATTGGCAATTTTTTGTCAAAAACCTCCAAATCATGGTTATAAGAGCAAATTTTTTCGTCAAAAAATCTCAAAATCAACGTTTTAAGTGCAATTTCTTTTGTCAAAAACCTCAAAATCAACATTTTAAAACCCAAATTTCATTCAAAAACCTCAAAGTTAACATTCAAAACTTTAGGGGGGAGGGGGGGGCAAAGGTTTTAATTTGTTTAAAAGAGGGGCGCACTGTGAAAAAGTTTGGGAACCTCTGTTTTTGCTGAATATATTTTTCTAAGAGCCAATCTTCTGCGCCCCCTTAACTGAAAACCCACCCACACCCTAAGGTCCCAGTCCGCCCCTGGCGATGAATGATTTGGGGAAGGTTGGATGTAGTGCTGTAATGATTATCGAATTAAAAAATGTTTCCTTTCAAGAAAGAGCACTTAGAAAAAATAAAATTAGAACAAAAAAAAATTTAATCCGATAAAAAAAACCGCAGTGACGCAATTGAATGTTTTAACAAATACCTACTTGAAGTTTGTGACGTTAATGTTTCAAGATTTTATTTATTTATGTATTTTCTACTGGGAGTGGCTGTAAAAATAGAAGAATCGTGCCACTAAAATGTTATTTTTTCTCGTAATTGTGAAGCTATGTCAACGTTGTTTTATTGCTAACGATTTTTGTAAAAATTTGTTTTCCGGAAACCATAGCAACCTTGCCCAGTTAAGAACCACGAAGATGCTCGATCTTTGACGGTACCGACCTCAAAAGCTTATTTCTTATGGGAATTTGCTTTTTTTTACTTTGGAAAACAAAACACCCACCTAACTCATCATTTTATTTATTTTTTTCATGAATCATGCGTCACAATGTATATTTTATTTGAAGACGTGTTTATTTTAACATACCTCATTCTATAAAATTTCCAGATAAGGGATAAAAAAAATGCTTAGAACAACATTACTTAACCAGGTCGACCAGAAGCGTAAATAAATAAAATTCAACAATGAGCTACTGAAACATAAATACAGGAAATTGAAAACTTGCACTACATTGCTAGATAGGCAATATTAATTAATAATTAATTATTGCCTGGTCGGTTTATTACTACTCGATGTTACTGCATAGTTTAAATTATCAATGTTTCATAACTCGAAAATAAAAGGATAAACCACATTGATTTTGAGGTTTTTGATGAAAGATTGGTTCTCAAATAATGTAAATTTTAAGGTTTTTTTTGTCGAAAGAGAGCCTGAAACGTTGATTTTGAGGTTTTTGATGAAAAATTGTCTCTGAAAACGTTGGTTTTGAGATTTTTCAAACGAAAGTTATCTCTTAAAACGTTGATTTTGAGGTTTTTGACGAAAATTTGGCTTTATAAAACGTTGATTTTGAGGTTTTGATGAAAGATTGGGTCTCAAATAATGTAAATTTTAAGGTTTTTTTTTGTCGAAAGAGAGCCTGAAACGTTGATTTTGAGGTTTTTGATGAAAAGTTGTCTCTGAAAACGTTGGTTTTGAGATTTTTCAAACGAAAGTTATCTCTTAAAACGTTGATTTTGAGGTTTTTTGACGAAATTTGGCTTTATAAAACGTGATT
Organism: Orius laevigatus; assembly: GCA_018703685.1. NCBI lineage: Eukaryota > Metazoa > Arthropoda > Insecta > Hemiptera > Anthocoridae > Orius > Orius laevigatus. The sequence goes on from JAGWEN010001121.1 coordinate 28,424, forward strand.
TTGAGGTTTTTGATGAAAGATTGGGTCTCAAATATGTAAATTTTAAGGTTTTTTTTGTCGAAAGAGAGCCTGAAACGTTTGTTTGAGGTTTTTGATGAAAAATTGTCTCTGAAAACGTTGTTTTGAGATTTTTCAAACGAAAGTTATCTCTTAAAACGTTGATTTTGAGGGATTTTTGACGAAAATTTGGCTTTATAAAACGTTGATTTTGAGGATTTTGATGAAAGATTGTTTCTGAAATAATGTAAATTTTAAGGTTTTTGAAGAAAGAGAGCCTTAAAACGTTGATTTTGAGGTTTTTGATGAAAAATTGTCACTTAAAACATTGATTTTGTAGTTTTTCAAACGAAAATTATCTAATAAAACGTTGATTTTAAAGTTTTTGACGAAAAATAGTGCCGTAAAACGTTGATTTTGAGGTTTTTCAAACGAAAATCATAAAACGTTGATTATGAGGTTTTTCAAACAAAAATTATCTCTTAAAACGTTGATTTTGAGGTTTTTGAAGAAAAATTGTCACTTAAAACGTTGATTTTGAGGTTTTTCAAACGAAAATTATATCTTAAAACGTTGATTTGAGGATTTTTGACAAAAATTTGGCTTTACAAAACGTTGATTTTGAGGTTTTTGATGAAAGATAGGTTCTCAAATAATGGAAATTTTAAGGTTTTTGACAAATAAGAGCCTTAAAACGTTGATTTTGAGGTTTTTGATGAAAAATTGTCTCTTAAAACGTTGTTTTTGAGGTTTTTCAAACGAAAATTATCTCTGAAAACGTTGATTTGAGGATTTTTGACGAAAATTTGGCTTTATAAAACGTTGATTTTGAGGTTTTGATGAAAGATTGGGTCTCAAATAATGTAAATTTTAAGGTTTTTTTGTCGAAAGAGAGTCTTGAAACGTTGTTTTTGAGGTGTTTTGATGAAAAATTGTCTCCTAAAACGTTGATTTTGAGGGTTTTTAAAAGAAAAATTTGCTCTTAAAATGTTGATTTTGAGGTATTTGACGAAAAATTGTCTCTTAAAACGTAGATTCTGAGGTTTTTGACGAAAATTTGACTTTATAAAACGTTGATTTTGAGGTTTTTCAAACAAAAATTATCTCTTAAAACGTTGATTTTGAGGATTTTTGACGAAAATTTGGCTTTATAAAACGATGATTTTGAGGTTTTTGACGAAAATTTGGCTTTATAAAACGTTGATTTTGAGGTTTTTCAAACAAAAATTATCTCTTAAAACGTTGATTTTGAGGTTTTTCAAACGAAAATGATCTCTTAAAACGTTGATTTTTAGGACTTTTGACGAAAATTTGGCTTTATAAAACGTTGATTTTGAGGTATTTGACGAAAGAGAGCCTTAAAACGATGAATAATTGAGGATTTTTGACGAAAAAGAATTGTTTCTTTGACGAATTTATGGTTTTAATTTGTGAATTTTTTCATAAAATCGTCTTCATTAACGTGAATTTTGGGGATTTCCGACTTAGTGCTCTTTCTTTTCCTTCCCGGCTTCCTCCCACAAATCTTACTCCGTCTGTGACGTCATAAAACGATATAAATCGACGACTGAATCCACCGAAGTAACCGTGGATGTAACCTAAACGTAACCTTCTTAGAAAAGAAAGCCACTAATGCCGTCAGTTCACGTCACCCTATAAAATTTCAATTTAATCTAGGCCGCACAATTTAATATTAACATAAAAAGCGAGGAATTCCCACCATTTTTCCGACATGAAACATCCCTTACTCGATTGAAATAGCATTTTCCAGTTTTTTTTTCTTTCTTTTCATTTTTTTCTTCGTTCGTCTGAAGTGTCGTGGTAGCCAAAAAATGAAAATCTACGCCGGACTTTTTGTTCTAATTTTGAGCGTTTTGGACGCGAGTGGGATTATGTTCAACTTAAACCCTAACACGGAGAAATGTCTGAAAGGGCAGATGAAAAAAGACGACCTCATCATCGGAACTTTTTCAGTTTCTGAAGCCATCAAACAGAAAGTCGATTACATCGTAAGTATTCTTGGAGGGGCGGAACGTTCCCGTGTTCCTCGCTCACTTCTTGAGAAGTATAATACTCAGATTTACGAGTAAATGGAATGAGAAACCCCTTATAAACTGTAGCATTTACACGTCATACTTTCCATGCTTGGCCATTCAAGGATTGCTAGAGGGAAAAAAGGCCCCGAGGAGGCCCATGGTTAGTCCCAGTCGTGTCTTAAGGGTTTATGATGCCCTTTGCCCTAAGGAGTTTAGACAAAAAAAAAAAAAAGGTTTTGAATGTTAACTTTGAGGTATTTGAAGAAAAATTGTTGATTTTTTGGTTTATGACGAAAAATTGTCTCTTGAAACGTTGATTTGAGGTTTTTTTGATGAAAAATTGTCTCCTAAAACCTTGATTTTGAGGGTTTTTTAAAGTAAAATTTGCTCTTAAAATGTTGATTTTGTTAAATTGTCTCTTGAAACGTTGTTTTTGGGGTTTTTTGATGAAAAATTGTCCTATTATCTTGATTTTGAGGGTTTTTCAAAGAAAAATTTGCTCTTAAAATGTTGATTTTTTGGTTTACGACGAAAAATTGTCTCTTGAAACGTTGTTTTTGAGGTTTTTTGATGAAAAATTGTCTCCTAAAACCGTGATTTTGTGGGTTTTGTAAAGAAAAATTTGCTCTTAAAATGTTGATTTTGTGGTTTATGACGAAAAATTGTCTCTTGAAACGTTGTTTTTGAGGTTTTTTTGATGAAAAATTGTCTCCTAAAACCGTGATTTTGTGGGTTTTGTAAAGAAAAATTTGCTCTTAAAATGTTGATTTTGTGGTTTATGACGAAAAATTGTCTCTTGAAACGTTGTTTTTGAAGTTTTTTGATGAAAAATTGTCTCCTAAAACCGTGATTTTGTGGGTTTTGTAAAGAAAAATTTGCTTTTAAAATGTTGATTTTGTAAAATTGTCTCTTGAAACGTTGTTTTTGAGGTTTTTTGATGAAAAATTGTCTCTATGACGAAAAATTGTCTCTTGAAACGTTGTTTTTGAGGTTTTTTGATGAAAAATTGTCTCCTAAAACCTTGATTTTGAGGGTTTTTATTGCTCTAAAATGTTGATTTTGTGGTTTATGACGAAAAATTGTCTCTTGAAACGTTGTTTTTGAGGTTTTTTGATGAAATTGTCTCCTAAAACCTGAGTTTGAGGGGTTTTTATTTGCTCTTAAAATGTTGATTTTGTGGTTTATGACGAAAAATTGTCTCTTGAAACGTTGTTTTTGAGGTTTTTTGATGAAAAATTGTCTCCTAAAACCTTGATTTTGAGGGGTTTTATTTGCTCTTAAAATGTTGATTTTGTGGTTTATGACGAAAAATTGTCTCTTGAAACGTTGTTTTTGAAGTTTTTTGATGAAAAATTGTCTCCTAAAACCGTGATTTTGTGGGTTTTGTAAAGAAAAATTTGCTCTTAAAATGTTGATTTTTTGGTTTACGACGAAAAATTGTCTCTTGAAACGTTGTTTTTGAGGTTTTTTGATGAAAAATTGTCTCCTAAAACCTTGATTTTGAGGGGTTTTTAAAGAAAAATTTGCTTTTAAAATGTTGATTTTGTAAAATTGTCTCTTGAAACGTTGTTTTTGAGGTGTTTTGATGAAAAATTGTCTCCTAAAACGTTGATTTTGAGTGTTTTTCAAAGAAAAATTTGCTCTTAAAATGTTGATTTTGTGGATTATGAAGAAAAATTGTCTCTTGAAACGTTGTTTTTGAGGTTTTTTTGATGAAAAATTGTCTCCTAAAACCTTGATTTTGTGGATTTTTTTTGACGAAAATTTGGCTCCTGAAACCTTGATTTGGACGTTTTATTGACAAATTTGGCTCCTAAAACCTTGATTTGGACGTTTTTTGACAAATTGTAAATTTAGTTATAAATACAAAATTTGCTATTAAAATGTTAATTTTGATGTTTAACAAAAAAAAAAAAAAAAAAAAAATAGCACCAAACCGATGACATTTTTGGCTTTTGATGAAAAATTGTATCTTTAAAGTTGATTCTAAGGTTTTTTTGATGAAAATTTCGCTCCTAAAACCTTGATTTTGAGGTTTTGAAGAAAAATTGACTCTGAAAACGTTGATTTTGCAGTTTTTTGACTAAAACTTTGGCTTATAAATGTTGATTTTGAGGTTTTTTTTAACGAAAAAATTGGATCTGAAAACCTTGATTTTGAGGTTTTGAAGAAAAATTGACTCTGAAAACGTTGATTTTGCAGTTTTTTGACTAAAATTTGGCTTATAATTGTTGATTTTGAGGTTTTTTTTAACGAAAAAATTGGATCTGAAAACCTTGATTTTGAGGTTTTGAAGAAAAATTGACTCTGAAAACGTTGATTTTGCAGTTTTTTGACTAAAATTTGGCTTATAAATGTCGATTTTGAGGTTTTTTTACGAAAAAATTGGATCTGAAAACCTTGATTTCGATGTTTTCGACGAATTTTTTGGGAAAAATAAACTTAAAATTTTGGTATTTAAGCAGCAAATTAATCTTTTTATTTTTCCACAGGTTAAGGATTCAAAAGAGAACATTTTATCCCAAAACCACGGAATCGACAAAGGGAAATTCACGATCGTCGTCGAATCCGATGAAACTTACGAGATCTGTTTCATTTCTAAAGTTGACCCAGGTATTTTATTTTTAAATTATTCAATTTTTTTGACTAATAAATCAGACATAAGGGGTATTCCCCAGGAAGTTTCTTTTTCGACTAAAGTGGAAGTCAAAAACTTCGAAAGCGTAAGTTCCTCTCTTTTTCATCAGAAAAATAGGAAAAATTATAATGAAATCTTTAAATTTGGTGATATTTTTAGCTTGGAGAGGCCCTTAAACTGAAGCCGATGGAAGTCGAACTTATGAAAGTCGAGCAGATTTCCCAACTAATTCTAAAAGATTTCGAAGCAATGAGGGAAAGCGAAATAAAAATGAGCAATACTAATGGTTCGTTTCTTTTATTCTTATTTTTATACTTAACTTTTGTTTTTTTCCAGAGTCGACGAACAATCGAGTTGTTTACTTTAGCTTCTTAGGCGTCTTCATTCTTTTTTCACTTTCTGTTTGGCAAGTCTTCTATTTTAGGAAGTTTTTCAAGTCCAAAAAGCTTATTGAGTGATTTTTTTTGTATAAAAATTTTTTTTTCGTATTAATTCCTTCAATTAAATAAAAATTTTTAAACTTTTTTTCTTTTTTTTACCACTTTTGTCATTCTCTCTCCATGTTTTAACAAGTGGAGGGGTCATGTAACCTCAGATCTTGAGTTTATAAAAAAGTTTATCCTTATCCGAGGGCCCAGGAAAAATTTGGAAAAAAATACGAATTTTCAAAAATTGGCAAATGATTCTCATGTAAAATTGCATGAGAAGTACAATGAAATTAATTAAAAACAAAAATTTAAGATCAATATTTTTTTGAGTTATCGCCAAAAAAGAGCTTTTGAAACTTAGGAAATGGCCTCAGGAAAAATTTTCTCGGCAAAAATAACGTTATATTCGTACTCAGAATCCCAAAAAACCTCAAGGTATCAAATTTTATCAAGATTTAAAAAAATTTCCTTTAGTGATTTTGGACCAAAAATCCATTACGAATTGAGGAATTTGTAAATTTTGGTCATTTTTGGAGCAAATCACTAAAATACAATTGATAAAATTTGATACCCTGAGGTTTTTTGGGTTGCTCAGTACGAATATAATGTTGTTTTTGCCGAGAAAATTTTCCCTGGGGTAGTTTCCTTGGTATCAAATGCTCTTTTTTGGCGATAATTCGAAAAATATTGGTCTTACAATTTTTTGATTGATTCCATCATATTTCTCGTTCAATTTTACATAAGAATCGATATCTCATTTGTCAATTTTTGAAAAATTTATATTTTTTCGGGGCTTCCTGAAAATCGGGGTTTTAAAAATGTTGATTTTGAGGTTTTGACAAAAAATTGCACTTTAAATGCTGATTCTGAGGTTTTTTGAAGAAAAATTGGCTCTTAAAACCATGATTTTGAGGTTTCTGACAAAAAATTGTCTCTTTGAAGTTGATTTTAGCTTTTTTTTAAAACGGAAATTTGGCTTTAGAAATGTCGACTTGAGGTTTTTGACGAAAATTTGGCTCTTATAACCTTTGATTTTGAGGTTTTTGGACGAAAATTAGGCTTTACAAATGTTGATTTTGAGGTTTTTGACGAAAATTTGGCTCTTGAAACTTTGATTTTGAGGTTTTTGGACGAAAATTAGGCTTTACAAGTATTGATTTTGAGGTTTTTGGACGAAAATTAGGCTTTACAAATATTGATTTTGAGGTTTTTGAAGATAAAATTGGCTCTTAAAACCTTGATTTTGAGATTTTCAACGAAAAAAGGCTTTTATTTTGAGGTTTATGGACGAAAATTGGGCTCTTGAAACCTTGATTTTGAGGTTTTTGACGAAAAATGTCTCTTAAAAGTTTGATTTTGAGGTTTTTTAGACGAAAATTAGCCTTTACAAATGTTGATTTGGAGGTTTTTGAAGAAAAATTCTCTCTTAAAATGTCTATTTCAAGGTTTTTGACGAAAAAAGGCTCTTAAAACTTTGATTTTGAGGGTTTTTGAAGAAAAATTGCCTCTTAAAATGCCAATTTTAAGGTTTTTGACGAAAATTTGGCTCTTAAAACCTTGATTTTGAGATTTTCAACAAAAAAATTCTTTTAAAACTTATATTTTGAGGATTATGGACGAAAATTGGGCTCTAGATTTTGAGGTTTTTGACGAAAAATGTCTCTTAAAAGTTTGATTTTGAGGTTTTTGAGACGAAAATTAGCCTTTACAAATGTTGATTTTGAGGTTTTTTAAGAAAAATTCTTAAAATGTCAATTTTAAGGTTTTTGACGAAAAAAGGCTCTTAAAACTTTGATGATTTTGAAGAAAAATCAGCTCTTAAAATGTCGATTTTAAGGTTTTTGATGAAAAATAGCCTTAGAATATGTTCAGAAAGAAGATCTGAAAGGAACCCCCTATATTTTCGTGATCCCCAGAGCTTCCTGATCACGAATATATAAGCCTCTAGCCTGGGAGCCACCGTGACGACCTCCTCAATAGCCTACTTTCCTACGGAAATCCGCTAAAACCATTAAATATCAACACATTTATTCAAACATTTGGTACAATCTTGTGTACAAATATATAATATAAATTATATGGGATCATGAACAAAAAACGCATTTTAATACCCATAATAACAAAAGATAAAAACTTAATTGGAAACAAATTGTCCTCCCCTTCTAAAATACCAAAAGAAAAAAAAAAAATTTTTTTTTTGTATCAACAGAACCAAAAAAAATCCCCCCCAAAATTTCAAAATGATCTAAAAATAAAGAATAAATTAAAAGGTGAATCTTCAAATACTGGTGAGTAACTAATGAGGTTAATGAACTAATAAAATAATGGAATATTTTTAAAAATTAAAGTAATAAATAAAAAAACTACATAATAGAAAGGCGCTTTTTTTTAAATAATGAACTGATTTCTTAAAACTTAAAAGAAAATAAACGAATTCCTTTAATAATAAATAATGAGTATAGCGAATAAAGCTACGGATCAACTTTTCAGCAATTTCTGAGCACAACATTCATAAGTCATTAGGTTACGTACATAGTTTTTAGTATTTTTTCACAGTTCGGTTACCTTTTTATTAAAATAATAAAAATTTGATTGCTTTTATAGTGTCCATTAATATAACCGACAAGAAATTTTCCTAGTTTTTAAGTTTGACACTACCAAAATATATTTTATGATTTTTTTTTATATATATTTTATGACCTAAAAATAAATGCAATTCAGTTAACAAGCCTACTGATCCGGAAATGAGCAGGCATGGCTTTGTTTTTATGAATTTTTTGCAATGTACATTAGAACTTTTTTTCATTGTTTTTTGTTTAATACTTATGAATTGAACGACTAATACGTTATTAATTAATGTTTATTAAGCTACTGGTTCGACATAATTTGCCGGATAAAGTCCTACGCGCCCTTCTTTTCTTCCTTTACACCAACCTTGCTCGTCCTCGTCTTCTAGCTTTTCGAAGGTGTCCCCTGAAAAAGGTGATTTAGTGAGTTTTTCATGGATTTAAATGGAAAATGACGTGATTTTATAATTGAAAGTTCGTGACGTCCACAATTTTTGACCGATTGAGTCAATATTTACAAGGGTGGACAGATGAAAAGGGTCAAAGTTTGTACAAAGGGTCTTTAGTTTTGGAAAAAGGTTCGAAATAGGGCTGAAAAGGGCAATACCTTCTTGAAAAAGGGTTGAATTAACTTCTCAAAAAAGGGTTAAAAATCTATCAAAGGTTTTTTTTTTGTCAAAATCTGGCTGAAAAGTGTCTTTTTTCTCGCCAAAAAGGGGTAAAAATCTGGCTGAAAAGGGTAATTTCCTGTCAAAAAGAGGTCAAAGTTGGCTGAAAAGGGTTTCTTCTTGGCAAAAAGGGGTCAAAACATTGCTGAAAAGGGTTTTTTCTCGCAAAAAAAGGGCGGCAATCTGGTTGAAAAGGGTCTTTTCTTATCAATAAGAGGTCAAAAAATGGCTGAAAAAGGTTTTTTCTCACCAAAAAAGGGCGGCGATCTGGCTGAAAAGGGTTTCTTGTCAAAAAGAGGTCAAAACATGGCTGTATAGGGTTTTTTCTTGCCAAAAAGGGGTGAAAATCTGGCTGAAAAGAGTCTTTTCTTGTCAAAAAGAGGTGAAAACATGGCTGAAAAGGGTTTTTCCTCGCCAAAAAAGGGCGGCAATCTGGTTGAAAAGGGTCTTTTCTTTTTAAAAAGAGGTGAAAACATGGCTGAAAAGGGTTTTTTCTCGCCAAAAAGGGGTCAAAACATGGCTGGAGAGGGTTTTTTCTCGCAAAAAGGGGTGTAAATCTGGCTGGAAAGGGTCTTTTCTTGTCAAAAAGAGGTCAAAACTTGGCTAAAAAGGGTTTTTTCTCGCCAAAAAGGGGTCAAAACATTGCTGAAAAGGGTTCTTTCTCACCAAAAAGGGCTACAATCTGGCTGAAAAGGGTCTTTTCTTATTGTAATAAAATAGGTTCAAAATGTGGCTGAAATGGTCTTTTATAGACCAAAAATGTGTCAAACATGGCTGTAAAGTGTCTATTTTTGTTGGAAAATGATCGAAATCAGGCTAAAAAGGGCCTTACTTTGTCTAAAAAGGTCAAAATCTGTCTAAAAATATTTTGTCAAAAAAGGGTCAAAATCTGTCTGAAAATGGTCTTTTCTTGTCAAAAAGGGTCAAAATCTGTCTGGAAAGGGTCATTTTTATCAAAAATCATACGTTCCCGGAATGGCGTTTTCTTGTGAAAACAGATTCTTGACTCAATTTTATGGATGGTAAGTAGTAATTACCTTGTTTGAAAGAGAGCTCATCACTTTCAGCTCCTTCATAATCATACAAAGCTCTGACTGGAACTCCAGGTTCGCCGGTGTCGACTAAAGCCTCGCCCGCTTCATCCCACTCGTCTTCCTCAAATGGATTCGATTCTGCCGTTTGATTATTACCATTTCTAAAACACGATAGTATTAAGGGATAGCAAAAGAAATCTTGAAATGTTTACAATGCGGGATTGCTGTCAGTCAAACTCCTTGCCGCTTTGCTTTCAGGTGACTTGGGCAAATCCAATTTAGTGTCGCCGCTTTCTATGACTCGAGCGTTCGCCGAAGGGATCGCCACTGGTTTCCTCTGCGATGGAACCTTCGCATTCACCGGTGGAAACTCCTATAAAAACAAAACAAAAAAACCTTTAAAGAACCCAAACAAAATGTCAAGAACAATAGTCCAGTCAATCAACGAAAAGGGCGAAATAAATGGAAAAAATAAGGTTTTTTGTTTCTCTGCAGAAATGGTCCCCTTATTAACAAACAAAAAAGTCCATTTGGCCTCAGGAGAGGTTTAAAGGAGATTTTTTTCTCGGTTTTTCACCAATATCTTGAAAACCGTAGGTCGTAGGCGAAAAAACATTAAGAACAAAATTAAAGCTTATTAAATTTTCTACAATTTTGAACTTAATAGATTTTTTGTAGGACCAAACGTATCTGAGCTACGAGGCAAAACTTGATTTTGGTTCATTAGGGGATCAATCCCTACAAATTCCTGCAGAGAAACAAAATACCTTATTTTTTCTTAAATAAATGGAAAAAATAAGGTATTTTGTTTCTCTGCAGGAATGGTCCCCTTATTAACAAACAAAAAAGCCCATTTGGCCTCAGGAGCAGTTTGAAGGGGATTTTTTTCCGGATTTTCGCGAAAATCTCGAAAACCATACGTTGTAGGCGAAAAAACATTAAGAACAAAATTAAAGCTTATTAAATTTTCTACAATTTTGAACTTAATAGATTTTTTGTAGGACCAAACGTATCTGAGCTACGAGGCAAAACTTGATTTTGGTTCATTAGGGGATCAAATTCCTGCAGAGAAACAAAATACCTTATTTTTTTCTACCTCAGGCGTAGATTGACTGGACTACAAAGCCATGATCTTCAATTTGACTTGCAATTATCAAATAACTTAAAAGAATTTGAAAAGTTAAAATGTATAAAAATTTTCGAGATACATGGCTTTCAAAATATGTTTTTCTCAACGTTTTTGTTGTCCTCTTATAAAATTAAAAATAATTTATAAATTTTGAACAAGACAGCAGACTTAGAATAACGACAGATAAATGCAATAAAATCTAATATAAAGTAAAATAAAGATACATTACAGGTAAATCTTCGCCGACGGGTCGCTGATTGATAAGGGTGATGCTTCCAGCGGGGATGGAGTCCTTTGATTTCCCTTTCGCTATCTCGCGGAATTCTTCGGTGTAATCCTAATGTCACATGAACACAAACCATGCAATAACAACAACAAGCAACTAACATGCCAAAATATTATGCAAAAAAATTGCTCCTTTTAATAGGAGATTAAGGACACCACATTTTATTCAGTTAAAAAAAAGTCCTGTAAAACATGAAAATTTGTGTTTGTCTCTTAAAATTTTAATGGGATTCACTGCAAGGAAAAGGGGGAAAAACTAATGTGCTGGCTATTAAACATAC
>JAGWEN010001122.1:0-39464 GCA_018703685.1 Orius laevigatus
CCATCCTGTACATGCCACTTCCATCCCAAAACCATGTCTTCCAATCTTCCTTCTTTCCGAGTGAAAATGATCAGCACCGTTCCCCTCCAACATCGGCTCGGATTAGATAATAAAATCCAATCGATCGACTAGTTACAGGTTACCTTTTGCGACATTCTGGGTCATCACCTCTTATAAAAACGGAATCTCGAATTGTCCAATTTTATTCTCAAAGTTCGAAGGGGAATCACGTCGGAGGCCCGTTAGCCGTCATCACGGTTCATCCTAATCGACCTATTACCTCTCGTGTTCCTTGCATTTGGGCTTTCTTTCATCACCGCGATCTGTCACCTCGACATTCGTGTCCCTCCATCAGATAATTGAAACGGAATCCGGTGATTAGCTCCGAATCGCCCCATTCAAACTCCCTCTAATTGTATTTACAGCTTTAAAGGAGGGGAAAGCCTATTATGTTCTCAATCCTTAGATCGGATATCTCCGGAATGCGCGACAACGTTTTTAGCACGTTATCGCTTCGAAACTCGATTTTTTTTCCTTTTTTTAAATATTTATAGGATAATTTATCAAGCCACACGATAGACCCCCAATCTCTCGGATAATTAATTTATGTTAATTCGAATAACAAGACACATAAATATGATTTCCCTCCGGAATCGTCCGGGTTGAATACAAATTATCCAGCTCGGGGTTGAATGGGAGAAGAAAATGTTAAAAGGCCCCCTTGTTTAATGCCATGGGATTAACTCGCGTATCTTATGTTTTATGGTGCGGTATAACGTTTAAATATTATGAAATCATTAAGTTTAGGCTCTTTCGGGGTGATAATAAACGATAAATTCCTTTTTTTGTCCTCTACAGCGCTCGCTTATTAAAAATTCATTCATGTTTATGAGGAGAATCCGAGGAGTTTATGGGAAAGTTGTAAAGGACGCGAGCCTTGATTGGATTTTTAAAGTCTTTTAAATAACCTTTTCCTCGTTTCTCGGGAAGATCGATTACTTGATACAACTGATCATTCTGCAGGAACCAAGCATAAGAAGAGTTTTCAACGCTCAAAACTAGAGGGATCATCGACGGACTAGGGATGGACATGGGAAGAATGAAGGAAAGACCAGAGAATTGAAGAGGGTTGTAAGGGTGAAGACATGGTCTAGACATGCGTCTGGCATGTAGGGGGATGGTCTAGGGATGGGAGTGGCTTGTGGAGGGGATATTTTGGGTGGAAATAGGAAGGAAAGATATCGAGATATCAAACTGTCTACTATCCGCAATATAAGGTCCCCATTGTAGCAAAACGACACATACCATTTGAGCGTCTCTGGGTTTCCATTTTGACCCTTAAGAAGGATTAAAATTGAATAAAGGTTGAATGAGGAACCTCGCACTTGTTTACAATCAGAGCGAGCCAAAAAGGAAAAGAAAATGGAAGATTTAAAGCCGTCTGACGTTAATCCCCTAGGCAGAAGAGCCATATCGGTCTAGAAAAAGAGCCTTCAATGATATCCCTTATAATTTCCATATGAAGATTCTCCTTTTTTTCTCTTCCTCTTTCAATATACAAAAGGACCTGACCATATAAATAAAAGCTTCTTGAGAATAGTATGCGCATTTCGCTATAGATGTGAAAAGGAGGGGTTTCGAGGAGATCGTGAAAGGAAGTAAATCTTTAAACATCGGGGCGGGTTACAATAGTGATGTGAATGCATCCGCAAAGACTCAGCTACCGTTCATTGTCCACCTATGGCCCTTGTATTATAATCCGAACCGAGTTATTGATCTATTCAGACACTTAGCGGACGTTTAGACGGGCGAGTCGTAAAAAAATGCTTTTCTTACCGTCTTTTCATAGGGCGCAATGAATTTCGTTCGTAAAAAATCGTCAATGTCCTTTCAAGGGAAAATACTTGAAACCCACGTATTCTTTACTCCGAACTGTGGAGAAAACTGTTGACATGAATGAGCACAAAAAGCATTTGTAGAAGAGAACTAAACGTTTTTTATTGCTGATGCAGACCACTAGTCTACTCTGCCACCCTATAGCCCTACACCCTATGACCCTACACCCTATGACCCCTACACCCTATGACCCCTACACCTTATGACCCCTACACCCTATGACCCCTACACCCTATAACCCCTAAACTCTTTGACCCCTACACTCTACGACCCCTACATCCTATGAACCCTAAACCCTATGACCACTACACCCTATGACCCAGGAAGTCTGGCTACCTTTAGGGTTTAGGTTGCATGGTTTTAGGATATAGGGTTCTTGTTTAAGAGTGAAGGGTTTGGGGTGACGAATTTTAGGATGTAGGTGTAAGATTTTAGGGTGCAGGATGCAGGGTTTTAGGGCATAGGGTTATAGAATGTAGGATTTTCATTTTAGGGTGAAGAGTTTTATAGTAAAAAGTTTTAGGGTGAAGGATTTCGGGGTGTAGGGATTTAGAGTGAAGGGATTTAGATAGGAAGGATGTATGGTTTTAGGGTGTAGGGTTTAAGGGTGTAGGGTTTTAGGGTGTAGGGTTTTAGGGTGTAGGGTTTTAGGGTGTAGGGTTTTAGGGTGTATGGTTTTAGGGTGTATGGTTTTAGGGTGTATGGTTTTAGGGTGTATGGTTTTAGGGTGTATGGTTTTAGGGTGTATGGTTTTAGGGTGTATGGTTTTAGGGTGTATGGTTTTAGGGTGTATGGTTTTAGGGTGTAGGGTTTTTAGGGTGTAGGGTTTTTAGGGTGTAGGGTTTTTAGGGTGTAGGGTTTTTAGGGTGTAGGGTTTTTAGGGTGTAGGGTTTTTAGGGTGTAGGGTTTTTAGGGTGTAGGGTTTTTAGGGTGTAGGGTTTTTAGGGTGTAGGGTTTTTTAGGGTGTAGGGTTTTTTAGGGTGTAGGGTTTTTAGGGTGTAGGGTTTTTAGGGTGTAGGGTTTTTAGGGTGTAGGGTTTTTAGGGTGTAGGGTTTTTAGGGTGTAGGGTTTTTAGGGTGTAGGGTTTTAGGGTGTAGGGTTTTTAGGGTGTAGGGTTTTTAGGGTGTAGGGTTTTTAGGGTGTAGGGTTTTTAGGGTGTAGGGTTTTTAGGATGTAGGGTTTTAGGGTGTAGGGTTTTTAGGGTGTAGGGTTTTTAGGGTGTAGGGTTTTTAGGGTGTAGGGTTTTAGGGTGAAGGGTTTTCGGTGACAAATTCTAGGATGTAGGTATAGGATTTAGAGTAAAGGGTTTGGGGTGAAGAAATTTAGGATGTAGGTGTGAGATTTTAGGGTGCAAGATGCAGAGTTTTACGGCGTAGGGTTATAGAATGTAGGATTTTAGGGTGGAGAGTATTATGGTAAAAAGTTTTAGTGTAAAGGATTTCAGGGTGTAGGGATTTAGAGTGAAGGGATTTAGAGGGAAAGTTTGGGGTGAAGAATTTTAGGGTGTAGGTCTAGTATTTTAGGGTGCATAGTGCAGGGTTTTATGGCTTAGGGTTATACAATGTAGGAATGTAGGATTTTAGGATGTAAGGTTTTTAGAATGAAGGATTTTAGGATGTAGGGTTTTAGGGTGCAGGGATTTAGGTCGAAGGTTACACCCTATGACCCCTACATCCTATAACCCGTATACCATATGACCCTTACACCCTATGACCCCTACACTCTATGACCCCTACACCCTATGACCCCTACATCCTATAACCCCTACACCCTATGACCCCTACACCCTATGACCCCTACGCCCTATGACCCTACACCCTACAACATTACAACCCAGAATCCTCCTCCCTAAAACCATTTTTGAAAAAATACTACAAACAAACTACTGAGATAACTGTTGACTACTAGCACGTAAGCATCGATGGTAGAAGAGAACGATTTTCATTGCTCCTGGTGACCACTAGTGTGCTCTTCTACCATAAAATTTAGGTCCATTCTTTCCTTTCCACCTAAAACTTCTGGTTTTCAACTTGAATCATATAAATCACAATTTTAGACGCTTTCGACCAATCGGGATTTTCGGACTTGATTTAAAATGCTAAAAAGAAGAAAGTTTTTTAAAGGAAAAAAAATTCGTTTCTTCTCGTTTTGTTTTATCCATTGTCCTAAGTGGTCTCCTTTATCTCATACATTGTAATCCACTCTAGAAGATTTTGAACAGACGTTTCCAGAGTGCCCTTTACCAAACTCGGTACGGAGCCAAATGGAACAAGATCTAAACCGTTTGAACTTAAGTAATACTGATCATTTGTCGATAGTTGAGAAATGCTGGAGAACTAAAATGGGCACGTGCCCAACGGTTTGCTTATACGGTCCACGTTTTAAGGCTCCGGATTGGTAAATCGGAAACACTTTGTCGCCCGGCCATTAATCATGAAGGCTCTCGAGGGCAAAAGGGTGCTCGCTCTCTAACCTCGTGTCGGCCTTACAAAAAATAAGCGAGCCTTCCGACTGATTTACAACTCACCTGTGTGGCCTCACAACTTAACATAAATACATATCTAGGAGGACATACTCAACTGTCATAGTCGTTTCTACTATACGAAATGAGTCACATGACGTATTAGCATTTTGATGTCCAAAAAGTCTCTTCAAATCTTAAGTGGCCAAAAAGTTGATAGATGTCGAATCCCTATCGCCCAGGGAGATAGCACAGTCACATAATGTCAATAATGAGGATAAACGTCAATTTGCAACGGAAATTATCTTCAAAAATTGGTCTTTCTCGTCAATGGAGACTCAAAATAAGTCAAAATAACGATTTTGTTATCGAAAAAGTCTATTTTCAAAGGACAAAATCGGTTCTTAATTGTCAAAGGAGTGTCTGAGTTCATTAAAAAAGTAGTTCAGTCAATCTAAGCCCGAAAAGGGCAACTAAAAAAAAAAAAGTATTTAGTTTATTTACGGAAATTTGTAGGGGTAGGTACCCTGATTAACCACAAATAATTCCCCTCGGGAAAAGTGTCTAGAGCGTTTTTAAGGTGATTTTTTTCTTTTTTTCTGCAATATCTCGAAAACCGTTAGTCGTAGGTGAAATAATTTTTAGTACAAAATTAAAGATAATTAAATTTGCTATAATTTTAAGCTAATAAATTTTTTTCGTAGGACCAAACGTTTCTGAGCTACGAGGTCGCAAAAAAAACCGGGGTTTCTATTTTGACCTCTAGAGGACAGAAGACGTCATCTGATCAAAAAAGTGTACTTGAGAATTTAATTACCTTTAAAAACCAGCTCTCAAAAAGCAATTAACGATTAATAGGCAAGGGTGGGGGTAAATTTCAAAAAATGTAAAAACAAATTTCATTCAAAAATTGAAATTTCAAAAAAAATTATAAAAACAAAATTAAAGCCTATAAAATTTGCTGCAAGTTTGATTTAATAAGATTTTTTGTAAGACCAACCGTTCCTGAGCTACGAGGCGACAAAAAAACTTTTTTGATTAGATGACGTCTTCTTCCCTTAGAGGTCAAAATAGAAAACCCCGGTTTTTTTGCCACCTCGTAGCTCAGAAACGTTTGGTCCTACAAAAAAATATATTAGCTAAAAATTATAGCAAATTTAATTATCTTTAATTTTATACTAAAAATTATTTCACCTACGACTAATAGTTTTCGAGATATTGCAGAACAAAAGAAAAAAAATCACCTTAAAAACGCTCTAGACACTTTTCCCCAGGGGACTTTTTTTGTCGTTAATCAGGGAACCTACCCCTACAAATTTCCGTAAATAAACTAAATACTTAAGGTTTTTATATTCAAAATAGATCCTTTTTCTACCCAAAAAAACAACTTATTTTCATAGCAGACTTTTTGCCCTTTCTGTCTACCGTTCAGGAGAAATCATTGAAATGGTAGCAGAGCTAATGTAAATCCCGGAGCAGGTGATCCTTAGTCATTTGAGACACATCATGGGAAACTTTTCATCCGTTTTATGTCGTTTTTAATCGTTTTTGGAGGATGATTAAATAGAAAGAAGAAAAAAAAACTCTCATACGCCAATTAGACGGAATCATGACCTATAAATCCGCGTACTCAGGACTGTAAAGCTGCTCCAATTTTGCCTAAGTAAGGCTCTAGGGTCGTAAAAGCGAAGGAACTCTTATTAGAACCGAAGCGCTCGATTGTAAAATGACTCGCTACAAATCCGTTAGCCCTGTATCATCTTCTAAACGTTTTTAAATCTCGTGTTTATATAAAAAAAGGTGGTCTGAAACTATTGATCATGTTGGGGTTCTAATGAAAAATAAAAGACAGGTACACCTTGGAGGCTCCCCGCCGTTTTATGTGATAAATGAGACTTTTATCGAATTACATGCTAAGGAGGTTCGATCAATCACGACGTTCATTAAAGGACAGTGTCGTAAAATTCGTTTTTTTCGCAGTGTCGAAATATTGGAAATGGTCTTTTCTGTATAAAAAAAGGAAACCGGTCGTAGTTAAACGCATGTTAACGGGGCGATAAGGTTGAAACCGAAGATCGGGCAAACGGTGGAAAACAAGGCGATCGTTTATCTGTTAAAAGTGAAGAAGAGCGAGAGAGGGAAGGAAAGCAACCTTTCAGATACCCGATACCTGGTAGCAAATCTACGCCCACGGTAGCGTCCTTGTCAACCCGACCCGCCCCGACTCTTTTTGACGTCTGCGAGCCGCATTTTTAACTTTTTCCAATCTAAATTAAAACGGAGGTCGTAAATAAATCATGAAAACGCTGTCTCATCTGGATCTTGAAGATGACGGATTTATCGCAGACTTTCATATTCGCAAAGAATTATTGAGTAAAGGAGAATGGAAAACTCTTCCTGGAACGTAGTAGCCGATACGTCCAAATAGGAAGACACTAGGGAAGAATCCTCTCTGCTTTTTGAAGTTATAGCACTTGGTAATATCCATACTCCACAGATGGTTCTATAGTCCAGTTCTAAGCCCGAAGAGGGCAAATAAAATAAAAAAGGTATTTTGTTTATCTACAGAAATTTGTAGTGGTAAGTCCCCTGATCAACCACTAAAAGGTCCCCTACCGAAACCCGTAGGGAAAAGTGTCCAGAGCGTTTTTAAGGTGATTTTTTTTTTCGTTCTTTCTAGAATATCTCGGAAACCGTTAGTCGTAGGCGAAATAACTTTTAGTACAAAATTAAAGATAATTAAATTTTCTATAATTTTGAGCTAATATGATTTTATCGTAGGACCAAACGTTTCTGAGCTACGAGGTCGCAAAAAACCGGGTTTTATATTTTGACCTCTAAAGGACAGAAGACGTCATTTAATCAAAAAAGTGTACTTAATAAAAGTTGTAGAGAATTTAATTACCTTT
Organism: Orius laevigatus; assembly: GCA_018703685.1. NCBI lineage: Eukaryota > Metazoa > Arthropoda > Insecta > Hemiptera > Anthocoridae > Orius > Orius laevigatus. The sequence continues at coordinate 7,267 of JAGWEN010001122.1, forward strand.
AAAAAAACAACTCTCAAAAAGCAATTAACGATCAATAGGCAGGGGTGGGGGTAAATTTCAAAAAATTTAAAAAAGAATTTCATACAAAAATTAAAATTTCAAAAAAATTTATAAATACAAAATTAAAGCCTATACAATTCGCTGCAAATCTGATTTTATAAGATTCTTTGTAGGACCAACCGTTCCTGAGCTACGAAGCGACAAAAAAGCGGGATTTTCGAGTTTTTTCTATGAAAAAAATCAGATTTTAGAAAAGTCGGAAAAAATCAAGGAAGGAGATATCTTATCAAAAAAGCGTACTAAGTAAACGTTGTAGAGAATTCAATTTTCATTTAAAATCAACTATCGAGAAGTAATTAACGATCAACATGTAGGGGTGGGGGTAAATTTAAAAAAAAAATTTTAACCACAGAAGGACCTGTCGTTTTTGATTCTTTAGGTCCTTTAGAGGTCAAAATAGAAAATCCCGTTTTTTTCCACTTCGTAGCTCAGATACGTTTGGTCCTACGAAAAAATCATATTAGCTCAAAATTATAGAAAATTTAATTATCTTTAATTTTGTACTAAAAATTATTTCACCTAAGACTAATGGTTTTCGAGATATTGCAGAAAAAACGAAAAAAATCACCTTAAAAACGCTCTAGACGCCAATCCTCAAGGGTTTTCGGTAGGGGACTTTTTGTGTTTAATTAGGGGACCTACCCCTACAAATTTCCGTAGATAAACAAAATACCTTTTGACTGAGGAGACCAGTTGATAATTCCCTTTGTACTTTTATCCTCATTATTGACGATTTAAACACTCTATTGACGGATTTCAGGCCTTTATTGACGATGGAAACCTTTGTAAATCGAGAACAGTTTTGTCGGACTATTATACGAAAAAAAGGAAATAAATTTCGTGATGTTCCAAGTCACCTTTTGAACTTTTTGGATTGAGCGAAATTAAAAAAAAAACTTCCTTTGGTCCCACTTCTTTCAATATTTATTCCCTGTTTGATCCACGACTCGAAAAACGTGCACCGATCTTCTTCGAAAGAGAGAAAAAACCATCAAAACCGATAAAAATCAAGATTTATGTCTCTCTTTTGTATAAAAAGAAAAAAAAGAAAAATTGTAGAATATCGGCATACCAGGTGCGTCACACATCGACGATCTTGAATCCTTGATTGCACAGATTTCTATCGGGTTTGCCATTGAAAAAATTGTTTGCCCATTCCAAATGTTTGAACAGACTTTCGATACAGTATAAATACCAAAAAGAGTCTGAAAAATTAGACGCAATTGTTCAAAAATCGTTGAAAATGAGTTATCTTCTTGTGTTCCTCTTTTTGGCCTTCGTCGCCCTCTCTCTGGCTGTCAACTACGATGGAACCGAAGGAAAAGTCTCACCCACTGGACAAATATGCAGATACGACCAGGAAATCGGACCTGACGGAAACTGCTATTGAAATAATCCTTTTTTGTATGTAATCCATTAAAATATTTTACAAAAAACCGTCTATTTTTCTCACTTACTTTTACCTCCCATAAAATTCTTTTTTGAAATAAAACTTCCTTATCTTCCTTAATGTTTGACCAAAATCCTCAATATGTATACCGTTGGAAAGCTTATTCAAAGCCAAACAGAACTTGCCAAATGCAAAAATGACCTCAGAGAACTCTTTTACCTTCAAAAATCAATTTAAACATGAAAAAACACAAAATTGAAACCCAAAACTTCCATATCTTTCTTAATTTTTGACGAATTTCCACAATATTTATACCGTTGGAAAGTTTATTTAAAGCCTGACAAAACTTTCCTAATGCAAAAATGACCTCAGAGAACTCTTTTACCTTCAAAAATCAATTTAAACATGAAAAACACAAAATTGAAACCCAAAACTTCCATATCTTTCTTAATTTTTGACGAATTTCCACAATATTTATACCATTGGAAAGCTTATTTAAAGCCTAACAAAACTTTCCTAATGCAAAAATGACCTCAGAGAACTCTTTTACCTTCAAAAATCGGTTTAAACATCAAAAAACGCGAAATTGAAACCTAAAACTTCCATATCTTTCTTAATGTTTGACTGATTTCCTCAATATGTATACTGTTGGAAAGCGTAATTAAAGCCTAAGAAAGCTGGCCTAATGCAAAAATAACTTTTTTGACCAATTTCATCAATATTTATACCGTTGGAAAGCTTTTTTAAAGCCTAACAAAACTTTTCGAGTGCAAAATTGACCTCAGAGAACTCTTTTACCTTCAAAAATCGATTTAAACATCAAAAAATACAAAATTGAAACCTAAAACTTCCATATCTTTCTTAATTTTTGACCAATTTCCTCGATATGTATACCGTTGGAAAGCTGTTTTAAAGCCCAACAAAACTTACCTAATGCAAAAATTACCCCAGAGAACTCCTTTACCCTAAAAAACGCAATAGAAGTCCAAAAAACCTCCAATTTTACGATTTTTCTCACTTTTCTTTAAAAACTTTTTGTCTGCAGCCATAATTTATTCAAAAGGAACATCGATTAAATAAAAACGATTCGAGTTTTCGTTGTTTTAATCAATTATTGTGACATATCTAGACAATGCTACCATTAAGAGGACGATTACCATCGACAAAATTTCGATCGTTAAGCATAATAATGCCGTTTATAGTCTCAAAAAAACAATAGTACACAAAAAAAAAAGTCACTTTAAAATCAAATTATTGTTTTTCTTTTATTATTATTAAAAATATAATTAAAACAATTAAGAAAAGCTCTAAAAAATGTGCTACCGGCACCTTTACGAGCCATTACTTACCACAAGATTGTAAAAAACCTTTTTTTTCGCTTCTGTTTAAGTGGAAGGGGTAAATAAACTTTTTTTATAATTTCATTCTTTATTACATAAAGGCCCACGTCAATAAATAAGAGAAAAAAAACAAAAGACGTGAAATTATTTACAAAGAGCTAACAAATAATAATAAACTATATTTTTTATACAACGACTTGAGCGAAGGTAGACTTTTAGACTATTTTTTGGCCTAAATTTGACCTTTTAGTATATAAAGGAGAGGGCACTAAGGAGTTGGAACTGTTTAAACAGTGGAGCAACCTAGTGGGAAAGTTCAAAACTAAATTTTTGATTCAATTTTTCATCTTTTAGTGCCACCTCTATAGTTTTATATACTCAAAGATCCTACCAACTTTGTTTTTACACTATTTACTGGCCTTAATTACATAAAAATAAGGAACCAACTAATTTTTTACTTTAATTGTCTAAAAAACACGTTTTTAGAGGGTCTAGAATGATGTAAATCAATGATTTTCATTTTTTTAAGGCACTTAAGTTTTGATTGTGAGAAAGCCACATTTTTTTTATGTTTAAATATTCATTTTTAATAAATAAATGGCACTGGAGTGTTAGCCACGAGTGATTTTGAAAAATTATCACATTTTTTTATGTATAAATATAAATTTGAGCATGTACAGTATATAATTTTTATGTATAAATAAATAAATGTTTTTTTGTTTTGAACACAAGATGTCATGTTTTGACGCAGGTGAGATCCAGAGGTGTTTTTCTGTCGGATTGCGTCGTTGGGAGGTGGTGGGGGTGTGGGGGAGGGGTGAGGGATGTCCGTGGGTCGTCTGGGGCGTCTTTGTTGAGCCTGAGGTCCATCGGGCTGTCCTGGACGGGTCCGAGGTTCCGGAGGATGTCGAGGGAGGTCGGGTTGGGCGAATGGCGCGGGAGCGGGGGAGGTGGTGGGGGTGGTGGGTGGTGGTGGGGGAGGGGGAGGGGAGGCGACATCGGGGTCGGTGTCGGGGGCGTCGGCGTCGGGGGCGGTGGTAGCGACAAGCCGCGTGGGAGGAAAAAGGGAGGGATCGGAGGCGGGAAACCGAAAAGTGGTACACCTGCACACAAAAAAACAGAAATCGCAATTAAAAATCAAACGACAAAATGCATAAAAAAAATAAAAAGTATGAAATTGGGGACTTATTGAAACTTTTACAGTTTGTCCGGGGCTATGGTTGGATGACTCTCTTAATTTTTCCAGCTCGAGAAACCTGTGCAACCCTCAGGAGGGGCGAAAAACCAAGCTGATTTTCGGTTTTTTCCCTATAAGTCCTAAACTAAGCGTTTTATGACAAAACACACTCTATTCAATATTGTAGGGCATAAAATTTTAAACAATTTATAACTTAATAAATTTTCCCGTAACATTACTGCTTGTCGAGATACGCCCTATCAAAGTTTGAGAATTTCAAAAAACAGATGGTTTAGGTCCTCTAACAGATGGTTTTGGCCCTCTAATAGGTTCAATTAGTTCAATTTGGCGTCTGATGGGTCAGTTCTACGGTTATTGACCATAAATTTTGTCACACCTGGGTGGAGGGGAGAGCAGAGACCAACCTCCCTTTTTTTCTTTTTCTTTTCTTTTTTTCCGCTTTTTTTCTTTCTTTCACCTTTCAACTTACGTTCTTGAACGTTAATAAATATTGGTAAGTAGTTAAGGTCATAGAATACCATGAAAAATCGTTTGATTTCCACTTTAGTAAGCTTTACGCGAGAACTACAAGTCCTAGCAAGTCCGGATTAGTCTCATTTTAAAGGTTATTTAATTGCTAAGGACGAATACTAAAAGTCAAATTTCGCTATCGTTTATGGTTTGGAAGTGATAAGGCTTTGAACTTTGAAAAAATGGCCAATATTTTAACATTGTGTCATACATTTAGTGGTGCTACGGGAGAACGCTGAGTCCTAGCAAGTCCGGATTAGTCTCATTTTAAAGGTTATTTAATTTGCTAAGGACGAATACTAAAAGTCAAATTTCGCTATCGTTTATGGTTTGGAAGTGATAAGGCTATGAACTTTGAAAAAATGGCCAATATTTTAACATTGTGTCATACATTTAGTGGTGCTACGGGAGAACGCTGAGTCCTAGCAAGTCCGGATTAGTCTCATTTTAAAGGTTATTTAATTACTAAGGATGAATACTAAGAGTCAAACTTCGCTATCGTTTATGGTTTGGAAGTGATAAGGCTTTGAACATTGAAAAGATGGCCAATATTTTCACATTGTGTCATACATTTAGTGGTGCTACGGGAGAACGCTGAGTCCTAGCAAGTCCGGATTAGTCTCATTTTAAAGGTAATTTAATTACTAAGGACGGATACTAAGAGTCAAATTTCGCTATCTTTTGTGGTTGTGTAAGTAAGCATAAAAGAAGCCTTATGAGAGCATGAAAAGAAGAATCAGAAATCATGAAAGAAACATAAAAAATATACATAACATAACAAAGAAGAATATTAGAGCATAAAAATGCATAATAATACATAAAAGCTCGTAAGTAAGCATAAAAAGAAGCAAAAGAAAGCATATGAGAGCATAAAAATGCACAATAATACATAAAACGAGCTTAAGAAAGCATGAGAGGATATGAGAGGATGAAAAGAAGGCATCCATGATGGATTAAAATAGAGGATAAAGGTTATTGTTTGAAAGTGTGATACCTGGTATGGGTAGTCTCCAGATAGGCGGCGGGTCCTTTTTGACGTTGTTGTTGTCTTCGTCCCATTTGGGCGTCGGCGCTCCTCCTGATCCTCCTCCCTGCTCCTGAAGGAGGCAATGGATTTTGAACCAGTTCGACCGTCGGCCGTATCTCGAGCCGCTTTTCGACATCCCGACCAGAAGGCACTTCCGGAGGCGGCATGCTTTACAAGAAGTCCGGTTCTTTTTGTTGATCACACACTCACCGTTATTTTTACACTCGGATATCGAACTCAAATTGTTGTACGTCCGACCAAAAAAACTCTGAAAAACGAAAATCCCATTAGAAAACGATCGAATTAGGTATTTTGTGGGGTAGGTCCCCTGATTAGCCACAAAAAAAGTCACCGTAGGGAAAAGTGTCTAGTGCGTTTTTAAGGTGATTTTTTTTTTGTTTTTTCTGCAATATCTCGAAAACCGTTAGTCGTACGGGAAATAATTATTAGTACAAAATTAAAGATAATTAAATTTTCTATAATTTTGAGCTATTATGATTTTATCGTAGGACCAAACGTTTCTGAGCTACGAGGTCGCAAAAAAACCGGGGTTTTTATTTTGACCTCTAAAGGACAGAAGACGTCATTTAATCAAAAAAGTGTACTTAATAAAAGTTGTAGAGAATTTAATTAACTTTAAAAACCAACTCTCAAAAAGCAATTAACGATCAATAGGCAGGGGTAAGGGTAAATTTCAAAAAATTTAAAAAAGAATTTCATTCAAAAATTAAAATTTCAAAAAAATTTATGAGTATAAAATTAAAGCCTATAAAATTTGCTGCAAATTTGATTTAATAAGATTTTTTGTAAGACCGACCGTTCCTGAGCTACGAGTCTCCAAAAAAAGCGGGATTTACTAGTTTTTCCTATGAAAATACCTAAAAGTCGGATTTTAGAAAACTCAGAAAAAATCAAGGAAGGGGATATCCTATCAAAAAGGTGTACTAAGTAAACCTTGTAGAGAATTCAATTTCCATTTAAAATCAACTATCGAGAAGCAATTACCGATCAACATGTAGGGATGGGGGTAAATTTAAAAAACACAATTTTAACCCCAGAAGGACCTGTCGCCTCGTAGCTCAGATACGTTTGGTCCTACAAAAAATCTTACTAGGTCAAATTTGTAGCAAATTTAATACTCTTTAATTTTGTATTTATACAATTTTTCGAAATTTTTTGAAATTTGAATTTTATTGAATGAAACTTTTTTTAATTTTTTGAAATTTACCCCCTCTTCGTCCTATTTCCGTAGATAAACAAAATATTTTCTTGTGCGGTTACTTATGCCTCTTATATGATGCTTTCTTTTGCTTTTTTAAGGTTTCTTATTCTTAAGCTTTTTGTATTTAAACATTTTTATGAGAATGTAAGAATTTTTGGTCTAATAATCGAAGAAAACCTTCTAAAGTTTTGAAACTATTTCAACAATGCATAATTTTTTTTCTTTTTCGTCTGAAATAGGTAAGAAAAAAAAATTGTATTGTTAAAATTTCAAAAGATTTGTAATCGAAGATTTATTTAAATTCGCTCTTTTTCTCCCCGTATAAAATCGTTGCTCAAATCCTCTCCTTATGTGGAAGTCTGACCTCAAAATAACAGAAAAATCTGGAAGAAAAAAATTCCTTGATTTTTTTCTCGAATTAATTTTGAATTTCTAAGTAAAAACTTATACTTTTGAAGCAAAAATAGAGGGGAAAATTTAAAGGACGTTAAACAGCTCCAAGTTCAACATTTAAGGCTCAACTCGGAAATTTATTGTCACTTTCGACCCCATGACACTGCACCATTGGCAAAAGTAGTACATACCTTTGATAATTATTATAAAATAACAAAAACAGGCTTTATTGAGTCATTGAATAAAAAAGCGATTTGGCACAGTTTCAAACTACCGTTTTAGAAAATGACTCCATCGTACGAGAAATTATTACATTCTTAAATAAAAACGTCGATAATAATAAAAGAAAATAGTCAAATAGGGAATTAAAAAGGACTCTTTACTAGATAAAGAAGGCGAAAAAGGTTTGAAATTGGCTCGCTCTCAAACGGCACCCGGTTTCAAACCGAGTTGAACGCTCTAATAAACATTTTCGGAATAATAACACTTTGGAATAACGATCTTTATTTATTTTGTTGAAAAAGTCACAAATGCACCCACACAGAAGCCTACTTGAAACGTAAAAGCTCGCCAAAGATGTTTTTTCGACGAGAAAACTGGGATTTGAGTATTTTTTGACCCAAAAATCGGTGAAAAGAGGGGTGGGGAGGAGAATGGAAATGGGGGAGTATTTTATGTTTGTGGAGAGGTCTGTAGAGCCATCTTTTTGACCGGCCCAATTGTTGTTTTTGGTTCGTTTTTGTTGAAAAGAGGGAAAATGGCAATTTATGTTATCGAGTCAGCGAGACGAAAATGGGCATTTTGAATTGTTTATGGTAAGGGGAAAAGAGACTTTTTATCTTATCGAGTCACGCCTTAAGTGGAGATTCGGAACGGTCTTGGAATCGCCAAATTAGGACCCAAAAAAAATTTTTTGAAGGAAAAAAAGGTCAAAACTTACTTTACACCCTTCGCAAGTAAACGCACCGAAGTGGAAGCCAGCTGCTGGTTCGCCACAGACCCGGCAAAGCTGGTTCATCTGAAAAAAAGAAAATTTTATTATATTAATCTGGATGTAAAAGGGGTTTAGGAAGCTCTTAAAATGTCTAAAACCTTAATAAAATGGTCTAAAACGGAATCTAAAACTGTCTACAAATGTCCTAAAAGGTCTAACATCGTTCTATAACAGTCTAATTAGTCCAAAAACCGTTTCTAAATTGTCTAAAAGTATCTAAATAAGTTTTAAAACTGTCTAAAATCGTTCAAAAACAGTCCAATTAGTCCAAAAATCGTTCCTAAATTGTCTGGAAGTATCTAAACAAGTTCTAAAATGGTCTAAAATCGTTCTAAAACGGTCTAATTAGCATAAAAACGTTCCTAAATTGTCTCTAATTATCGCTATAAGTTCTAGAATGGTCTAATTAGTCTAAAAACCGTTTCTAATTTGTCCAAAATTATCTTGATAAGTTCTAAAATGATCTAAAAAAATGTTTTAAAATAGTCTTAAATAGTCTAAAATCGTTCCCAAATTGTCTAAAATTATCTTGATTGATAAGTTCTAAAACGTTCTAAAATAGTCTTATATATAGTCTAAAATCGTTCTAAAACAGTCTAATTACTGTAAAAATCGTTCCTAAAATGTCTAAAATTATCTAAATAAGTTCTAAAACGGTCTAAAGTCGTTCTAAAACAGTCTAATTAGTCCAAAAACCGTTCCTAAATTGTCTAAACGTATCTAAATAAGTTCTAAAACTGTCTAAATAAGTTCTAAAACCGTCTAAAATCGTTCTAAACGGTCTAATCACTCTAAATCCGATCCTAAATTATATCAAATTATCTAAATAAGTTCTAAAACGGTCTAAAGTCGTTCTAAAACTGTCTAATTAGTCCAAAAACCGTTCCTAAATTGTCTAAACGTATCTAAATAAGTTCTAAAACGGTCTAAAATCGTTCTAAAACAGTCTAATCACTCTAAAAACCGTTCCTAAATTGTCTCAAATTATCTAAATAAGTTCTAAAACAGTCTAAAATCGTTCCTAAATTGTCTCAATCATCTAAATAAGTTCTAAAACGGTCTAAAGTCGTTCCTAAACTGTCTAATTAGTCCAAAAACCATTTCTAAATTATCTAAACGTATCTAAATAAGTTCTAAAAGTGTCTAAAGTCGTTCTAAAACAGTCTAAAATCGTTCCTAAATTGTCTAAACGCATCTAAATAAGTTCTAAAACGGTCTAAAATCTAAATAGTCTTTTAACTGTTTTAAAACATTCTAAAACTTTTTTAAATTGTCTAAAATCGTTCCTAAATTATCTAAAATTGTGTATATGTTCTAAAACGGTCTAAAAACGTAGACTGTTTTAGAATGTTTTTAGACAGGATTAGAAAGTATTTTTATAATTTTAGACAATTTAGGGACGGTTTTTAGACAAATTAAGACTGTTTTAGAACATTCTAAGCCATGTTTAGACTTTTTTTTTTAGAGTACAGTCTATAATATAAACTCCCTTAAAATATTCTAAAACTGTCTAAAATCGTCCCTAAATTGTCTAAAATCATCTGAATCCGTTCTAAACGGTATACAAACATTTAAAAAAGTCTAAATAGTCAATCAACTATGTTTAAGTGTTCTAAAACTGTCTTAAATGTTCTAAAAACGGTCCTAAATTGTCTAAAATTATCTAAATAAGTTCTAAAACAGTCTAAAAACATTCTAATACAGTCTAAATAGTCTACTAACTGGCTTAAAATTTTCTAAGACTGTTTGAAATGTTCTAAAAACGGTCCTAAATTGTCCAAAATTATCTAAATAAGTTCTAAAACCGTCTAAAATTGGCTGAAACTTTCAAATGTATGAACACTTTTTTAACCGGTCAAAGGGGGGGTCGATAGGATAAGGTCTGATCTGGGTCTGGTAGTTGTGGATTGGGACCCCCAAACTTTCTCAAAAATGTGGGTTCTCTACCTGTCCATTCGATGGGCGGAACCCTGCCGTGTTCCTAGTCCCAACCTCCAGGCCCTACTACAGGTCCACCCTGTATATGGTTCAAATTCGGTGGTTTTCTACGAATTCAATCGAGACTTTTTTCCCATTTGATACATATTTCCATTGAGATTTCTCATGTTTTGAGATGGGACAATTAATAAAGGTGTAGCGCGTGGGTGACGACAATGTGCCCACACTTCCCCCTTTAGTCTTAGTCACTCGATTCCCACGGGCGAAGGCTCCCACGAACCAATCTAAATAAATAATAAAAATGATACCTAATAAAAATAATAAGCTAAAAAAACTGATCGATTATCTTAACATCATTATTTCGCGACCAAAAAAACGCCTTCATTTTTGGAGCTAAACTTTAAACATCCATAACTTCTTTAATTCTAAACCAAATTACTTGATATTTATACCATTTTAAAGCTATTTTAATTCCCTAAAAAAAGTTATATAAGCATAAAAAAGCTCAGGCCACTCCTTAGCCCTTAAAAAACGACTTAAAGATCAAAAAGTCCAAAATAAAAAAGTGTAAATCACAACTCAAAACGTCCATAACTTCCTTTTGGGCCGATTTATTCGATATTTATACCGTTTGAAAGATAAAAAAGGCCTAAAAAAGTCTATAGTTGTGAAAAAAAAATTCAAAAATTTCTTCTCACTTAAAAATCGATCTGAAAAATATTCGGATTGTTAGACATGAGGGTTGGGACGGTTTGGGTTGACGACCATGAGAGTACGCTAGAGGAAGGAAACTGGATCAAGAGCTCCGCTTTCAAAATGGTGGACGGGACAAAAAGGCGTGGAGAGAAGAGAGGAGAAAAAAAAAAAGGGGGTTCCGATCCAGATAAACGAAATCGGAAAGAAAAGAGTGGGCGTCCCCGAATTTAGGAGCGCAACCCCCGGAGTGGGGGCAAGAATGAAAGAGAACCCAAAATTCATTGATCGTTTGACCAACATACCATTTCTTGCAGGAAAACCCTTCAATGACTAAACCTTTAAAGGCCCACACCGTCCACAATTCTGAACCGATTTTATTATTATTTATACCGTTAGAAAGCTCTTTAAAAAAGCTTTCCAACGGTATAAATATCGATAAAATTAGTCCAGAATTGCGGACATTACGAGCATCTAAAGGTTTAGTCATCGAACAAAAAAACGATGAAAGTTAAAAAAATTCACAAATTTTGAGCCAAATTTAAGCTTTAAAATGAAATATGAGGTTAAGGTCTAAAATTAAGGGAGTTTTTTTCAAGTTTATGGTCATGTAAATTTGAATAATTTTTTTTTTTCTTGAGCGTTCAATTTTTATCTTGGACATAAAACATACGCCGTTTTCGTTACTTAGGTTTTTACGATAGGAGAACCTTTTAAATGTAAAGTACGAGCGGGGTTTTAATAGACTTTGAATATATTGGGGATGGGAAAATAATCTGGCGTTTAAACGTGCGAAATGAGAGGTCGGACGATAAATCGGAGACCGTGAAAGATCGGGAATACGGCCCCGGGTAAAAATGGAGCCGCTACCGGACTGAGAACTAATTAAAAAATCCTCTTTTCTCGTGAGAATATCCATTTTGACGACTTACTTATGAAATCCGTTCAAACCCAACCGTGAAGACCATAAAATGCATTCGAGTATGGCAAACTCGACTATACGCGATGAAAAAAAGGGTCGAAGTAATCTTAAAATGTGTCAATTTCCTCGAAAACTGGTCTAAATTTACTAAGGACGCTTGAAAAATGGTCCGAAACGTTCAACAAATCTCAAGAACAGCCTGAAACGGTGTCAATTTGCCTGAAAACGGTCTAAAACTGCCTGAAATCTTTCTTGATAGGTTCTAAAATGGTCTAAATCTTTCTAATATACTCTATAAACGGTCTAACGCTGTCTAAAATCGGTCAAGTGTAGTCTAAAACTGTCTAAAAACGCTCATAAACAGCCAAAAATCGTCTAAAAACCGTCTACATAATTAATAATCTCTAAAACATCATGAAAAGGTCTAAAACAGTGGTTCCAAAACTGGGGGGCGTAAGCCGTCCCCAGGGGCCGGGGGCATGGGCAGGCTCACGTTTTCAAATAACCCCTAAAAATTTGTCAAAAACCTCAAAATGAACATAATATTTTAAGGCTATTTTTCATTAAAAACAACATTTGTAAAGCCTAATTTTCGTTAAAATCAACATTTATACAGCTAAATTTTCGTCAAAAAACCTCAAAATCACCTTTAAATTGACTATTTTTCGTCAAAAACCTCCAAATCATGGTTATAAGAGCCAATTTGTTTTGTCAAAAAACCTCAAAATCAATGTTTTAAGTGCAATTTCTTGTGTCAAAAACCTCAAAATCAACATTTCAAAACCCAAATTTTCTTCAAAAACAGGTATGTATACGTAAAAGAGCACATTAAGCTCTTATTGATTGTTAGACGGTTTAAAATCTGTCAAATTAGTAGGGCTGGGATTTATATTTAAAATAAAGAATCAATACGATAATACATCAAAATCATCAAAAAAAAACCGTCAAAACAAAGAAATCATTCTCCTTAACAATCATCCATCAATCCGTTGATGATTTGATGGATTTATCTTATTGATTCTTTATTTTAAATATAAATCCCATTCCTACTAATTAGGTTTCAAATCCTAAACGTGTCGATTACAAAAGATAAATAAAACGACAGGGCCGGATTTATTATCAAAATAAAGAATCAATAAGATAAATCCATCAAATCATCAACGAGAAACAGTTAAAACAAAGAAATCAATCATTCTCCTTAACAATCATCCATCAATCTGTTGATGATTTCATGGATTTATATTGATTCTTTATTTTGCATAAAAATCCAGTCTCTAATCATGGATTAGATTCTTTATGAAAAATAAATAATTTTTTATTTTACATAGAGAATCAATAAGATCAATCCATCAAATCATCAACGAAAAACAGTTAAAACAAAGAAATCAATCATTCTCCTTAACAATCATCCATCAATCCGTTGATGATTTGATTTATCATCAAAAGATTTTCAAAATAAAAACTCAATGAGTAACCATCAATTCATCAAGAAAAATAACATCAAAATACCTTAATAAAAAATTCAAACTTTCATTCATCAGGGATTTCATTTAAAGGATTGATTGGATAAAAACTATTTAATCAATCAATCAATAAATCATCACTAAGGATGATTTAAAATAAAGAATCAATACGATAAATCCATTAAATCATCAACGGATCGGATGATTTTTAAGGATAATGATTGATTTCTTTGTTTTAACGGTTTTTTGTTGATGATTTGGTGGATTTATCGTATTGATTCTTCATTTTAAGGATAAATCCGGGCCCTAATCATAACCAAAACAACAAGAAAACGACCCTCAATACGTGGACAATTTATAGGATTGGTTTTTTAAAAAAATTCCCCAAATTGAACCCGATATACCTAAAATGGACATTTCCGATGGGAAAACACCACTGACTGGAGGGCAATATATATAAACTTTATATAATTTTATATACATAAACTTTATATATATACATGAAAGGAACATCCTATATTTTTGTGATCCCCAGAGCTTCCAGATCACGAATATATATGCTTCTAGTCTGGGAGCCTCCGTGACGACCACCTCAATAGCCTACTTTCCTACGGAAATCCGCTAAAACTCATTTCGTTCTTCATCAATCCGTTGATGATTTTAAGGATTGATTGTCACCTTATATGTACAGGGTAGGGCCTTAGGAGGCCCAAAAATGGAAATTTCGGTAAACAATCACCGATATTCTCCAAATTATTTTTATACAAAAAAGTCTCTAAATGCACTAATAATACAGAGTACTAAACAATGAAAAATTCGATAAGATGAGGGAAAAAAATAAAGAGAATTGACGTATAAAAACATTTATTGGCCGGTCGTTCCGGTTCATACGAAGAATTTCTAATTAAAATAAATAAATTGTAAAAAGAGAGAACGAGGTGACTTCTTTTTGGTAGAACGAATAAAAAGAAGTCATAAAGAGGATTATCTTCGTTTTTATTTTTTCTTTATTTTTCTTGTACTCCGGGGCTTCTTTACGGTTATTCGCGAGGCGACCACCGACCGTTTAATGGGTCAGGAAAAAAAAAGGTTGTGTCTTTATTTATTTTCGATTGAACGGGGGTAGAAAAGAAATTTATTTTTATTTTTTCCGGTGATATCCGATCCGGACCTGTTTCGCAAATGGACTTTGACCCTTTTTTCCTTAAAAAAGTGGAAACTTTCAAGTCATTAGGCCCACTTTTGGAAACTATAGAATATAGACAGTCAACACAGCAGTTTAACATCAAATTTATATGCAAAAATAAAGAATCAATACAATCAAATCATCAACAAAAACCGATAAAACAGAGAAAACAATCATTCTCCTTAACAATCATGCGTTAATCCGTTGATGATTTGACTGATTGATAGATTTGAAATTCATTCTGTATTTTGCACATAAATCTGGATCTAAATTCTAAATCATCATTAAAAACTTGATTTATTTGCACAACAAAGAATCAAATCTATCAATCAGTCAAATCATCAACGAAAAACTGTTAAAACACAGAAATCAATCATTCTCCTTAACAATCATGCGTCCCCAGGGGGGTGAGGCAAGGGAGCTCCAATAGTACTTATGTGGAATAGGAGCTAAAAAAAAAACAATCATGCGTTAACCCGTTGATGATTTCATTGATTGATGGATTAGATTCTTTATTTTGCATATAAATCAGGTCTTTAATGATGATATTTTAGAATTGAGATGGCCAGATTTATATGCAAAAATAAATAATCAATACAATCAATCCATCAAATCATCGAAAAACCGATAAAACTTAAAATACATTAATCCCCCTTAGTTTTTTCATCAACCCAATAATTTTAACCATTAAAAGTATTGATTCTTTATTTTGCACATAAATCTGGTAACATAAATTCTAAATCATCATAAAATATACCTGATTTATATGATTTATTGATTGATTTATATGGAAAATAAAGAATAAAATCTATCGATCAGTCAAATCATCAACGGATTGATGCATGATTGTTTCCTAAGGAGAATCATTGATTTCTATGTTCAAACAGTTTTTCGTTGATAATTTGACTGATTGATAGAATTGATTCTTTATTTTGCATATAAACTCGGTCTCTAATCATCAAAGACGTGAAGAATCAATAACTTTCAATATTTCAAATCATCAATGAATGTTTTGACATTAAAAGGAATGATTATTTCCTTGATTTTAAAGGTTTTCCGTTGATGGATTGATACTGATGATTAGAGCGCGGATCTTAATGCAAAATAAAGAATCAATTATATCATCAACGAATTTATGAATTAAGCATAATGATTCCTTTCTTTTTTTCCTTGATGATTAATTTAGGGCTCGGATCTTTATGCAAAATAAAGAATCAATATATCATCAATAATCATCAAGGAAAAAACAAAGAAATAAATCATTAGTCCTTACGTTAATTTATCAATTCGTTGATGATTTCATTGATTGATTATATTTATTCTTTATTTTGCATAAAGATCCGAGCCCTATTAATTATTGATGGATTGGTAAGCTTGATCTTTTATTTTGCATAAAGAATCATTGTTTTGCACAAAGAATCAATTTCCAAACTCTCCTTTAGTGATTTTAGATTAAAAAGCGATTATTGATTAGTAGGGCCCGGATTTATATTTAAAGTAAAGAATCAATGCGATGAATCCATGAAATCTTCAACGGATTGATGAATGATTGTTAAGGAGAATGATTAATTTCTTTGTTTTAACTGTTTTTTGTTGATGATTTGATGAATATATCGTATTGATTCTTTATTTTAAATCGGGGGCCTATTGATTAGAGCTCCTTTTACCCTTCTACCTATTTTAAAATGACAAGAGCTTCAATAATATTTGGATTTTTATTACATTTCGAATGGACAATTTGGCCTGGAAATAAACAAGATATAAAACATGGATTTATTCGGTCCAAGGACGTATTCCGAGTATTCGGCGACTAATTAGAGCCTCAAATTTACGACTCGTGTCATACTCGAAAAATCGTCATGCATTTTAGAATGCAATTCACTTCCCCGAAACTGGTAGTAGAATAAAATAAAGGAGAGCGATAAAGAAGACAAGATAAGTATCGGGTAAAGATCGTTTGAAAAATAAAAGGAAAAAGTGTTTATTTGACAAGCCATTGAGCATTTATTGATACTTGGAGAAAAGACATTTTTGGTCGCAAGACCGGTTTGCCGGGATGCGTTGACCCAAAAAACAATTTTTAGCGTGAAATTTTATGAGGCTCATTTACTGTTTAGACCGAATTTTACTTCTCTATCGAGGAACGCGGTTGAGTTCCGCCGCGCCCAGAAAACCCCCAAAATCTCACGATTTTGCTCTACTGGGAAATCAAAACTAAACTGGGTAATGACAGAGGAATAAAGAATCCAAAGAATCAATCGTTCAAATCATCAATTAATCATTCAAGTCATATTGATAACTGATCGATAAGGAGAATGATTTTTTCTTTGTTTTGGAGGTTCTTCCTTGATGAAATGATTGATTGTAGGGTTCGGATTTTCAGACATAAAAAAATCAATGCATTGATGAATTGATGGATTTATTTTTATAAAAATATATTTTATTATAAGTGATCGATATTGGAACTTTTCGGATGTTTATGCAAAATAAAGAATCAATTCTATCAATCAGTCAAATCATCAACGAATTATTGAATATTTTGGGTTCTTTACTTCTTTGTTTTGGTTTTTTTTTCTTCTTTATGAATTTAGAGACCGGATATTTATATAGAATAAAGAATCAATACGATAAATCCATCAAATCATCAACATCAACCGTTAAAGCAAAGAAATCCATCATTCTCCTTAACATTCATCAATCAATCCGTTGATGATTTTATTGATTTATCGCAGGTATTGATTCTTTATTTTACATGTAAATCCGAGCCCTAACTATTATTAATGATTTTTAATGAAACTTGTCGGGACTTCTTAGGATTTTTCTTTTGTAAATACGGAAAATTGTAAAACTTCCCCGAAATCGTTTACAAAAAAAAATCATTTTCTTGTTTTATCGTTTTTTGTTGATTTCATGGATTGATCGCATTCTCTATGTAAAATAAAGAAGAATTTTCATAAAGAATCGGGGTAAATATCCATGATTAGAGACTGGATTTTTATGCAAAATAAAGAATCAATATAAATCCATGAAATCATCAACAGATTGATGGATGATTGTTAAGGAGAAACATCGATTTATTTGTTTTAACGGTTTTTCCGTGATGATTTGATTGATAGAATTGATTCTTTATTTTGCACATAAATCCGGTCTCTGAACATTGATGATTCTAATAATGATTCTTTATTTTTCTTTAAATACAAGCCCCGGCAAATAAACAATTTTTTAACATCGGTGTGTAATGTCTTTCAATGAGCTAACCCAGTAAAATTAGTGCCATTTACTTATATTAGACCTACCCATAGATTTCGGTGACATTTTAAGTCGTAAATAGCTTTATTTTGGGCTCTATGCCCAAATGGTTTTATTTTGAGCTTTGTTATGGTCATTTTAGGACTTTTTTGAGTATTTGCAATTAAGGTTCAAATTTGCAATTTTACAAATCTATGGCAAAAATTTTTTTTTAATACTTACGATATTTGTATCCATAAACTTTAAACTGATTTGAGGGTTGAGTCTACTTTTTCGCGTAAACTCAAATTTCGTATGAATTCCTCATGCATTGAAAAAAAAAAAATTTTTTTTTAGGTTCACAATTTGGGTGTCATTGTCACAATTTTTGTTGTTTAGCGTGGAAGCCGGTAAGGTACGGAAGAGGGAAAAAAACGTCCGGAAGAAGAGAAAAAAAAAGTTGTTCGCTCTTTAAGAACCTACATGACCGAGGACTTCTTCGGCACTGATCCTCGCGAGGAAGAGGACGGCAGATGGTGCCACATGTTGAAGACAATGAAGGAGGATCCTCTTCCTCCCCTCTTCCTCATATTTTTAAGATCTGACCGGAAAGATGACCCTCCGCGAGGCCATAAAACACCGAGTGCG
The DNA here is from genome assembly GCA_018703685.1 of Orius laevigatus. NCBI lineage: Eukaryota > Metazoa > Arthropoda > Insecta > Hemiptera > Anthocoridae > Orius > Orius laevigatus. The sequence continues at coordinate 25,479 of JAGWEN010001122.1, forward strand.
ATACCGGATTCAAAATATACGGAATCTCACGCATTTTTTCGAGAATACAAGAAGAATTTTCACCCTTCCTACCAAAAATTACAGGAAAAATATCATCGCTGAAGAAATAGTGCTTTTATTGAGTCGCTTCATTTAGAACCAAAGGAGCAAAAAACAAAATTCATATCAAAAATTTATTTTACAAATTATAAATATTCTTTTGCCTACAAAAAAGTGCTATACATAAAGCGACACCCTGTATGTACGTTATTTTATGAGCATATTAGTTATGTAATATATTATATTTTAATTGAAATATTGATAATTCGATAATTTGTGATTGGTAACTTTGGCAATCCGAAAAATGGAATTTCGAAGAGATTTAGCTCGGCAACTCGCTATTAATGGGGTGGAACCCACCGGCAAGTAGAGGGTTCATTTGGTAGGCTTCAGTTTGCGCCAAGTCTAGGAGGTAGGTTGCGCCATATGTAAGGCTGTAGGTGGCGCCATATCTAGGTGGTCAATTGCGCCATATCTAGGCAGAAGGTTGCGCCATACATAGGTGGTAAATTGCGCCATATCTAGGCGGTAGGTTGAGCCATCTCTAGTTGGTAAGTTGCGCCATCTCTAATTTGGTAAGTTGCGCCATCTCTAGGTGGTAGGTTGCGCCAACCTAGGTAGTGAATTGCGTCATCTCTATATTGTAGGTGCACCATATCTAGGCGGTAGGTTGCTCTATATCTAGGTGGTAAATTGCGCCATCTCTTGATTGTAGGTTGCGCCATATATAGGCGGTAGGTTGAGCAATCTCTGTGTGGTAGGTTGCGCCATCTCTAGGTGGTAAGTTGCGCCATCTTGATAGGTTGTGCCATCTCTAGGTTCTAGGTTGCACCATATCTTGGTGGTAGGTTGCGCCATATCTAGGTGGTAGGTTGCGCCATATCTAGGTGGTAGGTTGCGCCATATCTAGGTGGTAAGTTGCGCCGTCGGTAGGTGGTGAGTTCGCCATACATAGGTGGCAAGTTGATCCATGTTGGTAAGTTGCGCCATCTCTAGGTGGTAGGTTGCGCCAACCTAGGTAGTGAATTGCGTCATCTCTATATTGTAGGTGCACCATATCTAGGCGGTAGGTTGCTCTATATCTAGGTGGTAAATTGCGCCATCTCTTGATTGTAGGTTGCGCCATATGTAGGCGGTAGGTTGAGCAATCTCTGTGTGGTAGGTTGCGCCATCTCTAGGTGGTAAGTTGCGCCATCTTGATAGGTTGTGCCATCTCTAGCACCATCTCTAGGTTCTAGGTTGCACCATATCTTGGTGGTAGGTTGCGCCATATCTAGGTGGTAGGTTGCACCATATCTAGGTGGTAGGTTGCGCCATATCTAGGTGGTAAGTTGCGCCGTCGGTAGGTGGTGAGTTCGCCATACATAGGTGGCAAGTTGATCCATGTTGGTAAGTTGCGCCATCTCTAGGTGGTAGGTTGCGCCAACCTAGGTAGTGAATTGCGTCATCTCTATATTGTAGGTGCACCATATCTAGGCGGTAGGTTGCTCTATATCTAGGTGGTAAATTGCGCCATCTCTTGATTGTAGGTTGCGCCATATGTAGGCGGTAGGTTGAGCAATCTCTGTGTGGTAGGTTGCGCCATCTCTAGGTGGTAAGTTGCGCCATCTTGATAGGTTGTGCCATCTCTAGCACCATCTCTAGGTTCTAGGTTGCACCATATCTTGGTGGTAGGTTGCGCCATATCTAGGTGGTAGGTTGCGCCATATCTAGGTGGTAGGTTGCGCCATATCTAGGTGGTAAGTTGCGCCGTCGGTAGGTGGTGAGTTCGCCATACATAGGTGGCAAGTTGATCCATCTTGGTAAGTTGCGCCATCTCTAGGTGGTAGGTTTCGCCAACCTAGGTAGTGAATTGCGTCATCTCTAGATTGTAGGTGCACCACATCTAGGCGGTATGTTGCTCTATGTCTAGGTGGTAAATTGAGCCATCTCTTGATTGTAGGTTGCGCCATATATAGGCGGTAGGTTGCGCCATCTCTTGGTGCTAGGTTGCACCATATCTAGGTGCTAGGTTGCACCATATGTCCATATCTAGGTGCTAGGTTGCACCATATCTAGGTGGTAGTTTGCGCCATCTCTAGGTGCTAGGTTGCACCATATCTAGGTGGTAGTTTGCGCCATCTCTAGGTGCTATGTTGCGCCATATCTAGGTGGTAGTTTGCGCCATCTCTAGGTGCTAGGTTGCACCATATCTAGGTGATAGGTAGCGTCATCTCTAGGTGATAGGTTACACCATCTCTAGGTGCTAGGTTGCACCATATCTAGGTGGTCGGTAGCGCCATCTCTAGGTGGTAGATTGCGCCATCTCTAGGTGGTAGATGGCGCCATATCTTTTAGACAGCGCCAAAGCCTTTGGTAGCCAGTAGGTTGCGCTGGCTCGTTTGGTGGGCGGTAGGTTGCGCCATATAGTTCGATAGGCTACAGGTTTCGCTAGCAGCCTACGTAAACCTAATATAACTAAATGAATTCCCATACTCACCGCTAGGTTACACTCCGGTCATGAAAAGTTGCCGAGCTACAGCTATTTGAAAAACCAGGGTTGCCATTGAAATGCATGGTCGTTTATGATTGTCCGTTTTTGGATGAGTTTTGATAGTTGATTGTGCACGGGAAGAAGGCGCATCCTGGCCAGAAGAGGATTTCGGTGTCGGCCGCTTTTTCGACTTTGCGCTTCTCGATGACCTCGCGGGCCGCTTCTTTGGCGAGGGCGAGTCCGGCGCCGAGTCGCTCAGCTCGCGTCTCCAGCGAGGCGATCGCTTCTTTCGCTTTCGTCACCAATTCGGCTTCTTCGCTTTTCTGCGACGGCGACGACGAGGGCGGGAATCGGAGGAGGCAGAACGCCGCCGTCGTCGACGCCAGAACGACTAACGCCATCGCCGCCGCTTTCGCCACAGCGCCGCCCAACGCCAAATGCATACCTAAACAGCAAAAAGTCAATAACCTCCATTCCATAAGCGTTTTTACGTCAAAAATGGTCTAAGTCCGCTTTAAGAGGGAGTGTCTGCAAAGGGTCGAACTCCCCTTCTTCATCTATAAAGGGTCAAAGTCCACTTTATGAGTTTTCCTAGTCTAAAAAAGGATCAAAGTCCACTTTAAGGGGGAGTTGGCTTGTCTGCAAAGGGTCGAACTCCCCTTAACATGTGTTTCTTCACCTATAAAGGGTCAAAGTCCACTTCAGGCGAGTTTATCTAATCTAAAAAGGGTCAAAGTCCACATTAAGAGTTTCCTAGTCTAAAAAGGGTCAAAGTCCACTTTATGAGTTTTCTAGTCTAAAAGGGTCAAAGTCCACTTTAAGAGGGAGTTGGCTTGTCTGCAAAGGGTCGAACTCCCTTTCTTCACCTATAAAGGGTCAAAGTCCACTTGATGAGTTTTCTTAGTCTAAAAAGGGTCAAAGTCCACTTTAAGAAGGAGTTGGCTTGTCTGCAAAGGGTCGAATTCCCTTTAACATGTGTTTCTTCACCTACAAAGGGTCAAAGTCCACTTTAGGCGAGTTTATCTAATCTCAAAAGGGTCAAAGTCCACTTTAAGAGGGAGTTAGCTTGTCTGCAAAGGGTCAAAGTCCACTTCAGGCGAGTTTATCTAATCTAAAAAGGATCAGAGTCCACTTAATGAGAGTTTGTCTAGTGTAAAAAGGGTCAAAGTCCACTTTAAGGGGGAGTTAGCTAGTCTGCAAAGGGTCGAACTCCCCTTAACATGTGTTTCTTCACCTATAAAGGGTCAAAGTCCACTTTATGAGTTTCCTAGTCTAAAAAGGGTCAAAGTCCACTTTAAGAGGGAGCTGGCTTGTCTGCAAAGGATCGAACTCCCTTAGGCTTAGCATGTGTTTCTTTACCTATAAAGGGTCAAAGTCCACTTTAGGCGAGTTTATCTAAACTAAAAAAGGTCAAAGTCCACTTTATGATAGTTTTCCTAGTTTAAAAAGGGCCAAAGTCCACTCTGCTAGAGTTTTCCTCGTCGGTCACAGGTCATAGTTGTTTTAGTGAGGGTTTTTCTGATTACAGTTCATCTTTTAGCCAAAATCGGTTCCCCATGACGTCAGCCACACCCTATCAACCAGTCCGAGCCTGTTTTCTCCATTTCTTGATCAAGGTTATGAATTTAAGAAATGAACTTACTTGCCTTGAAACCTTCAATATATTTTCGTTCCCTGTTTACGCTTCTAAATACAAACGGCGATAAAAACAAGAAGGTTTCACCCTCGGCGCGCATGTTTTCATTGATTGATGATTCGATGACGTCATAGGGGGTGGTCGGAGGTTCTCGCATTCCTCCCGCTTCCAAGGAATATTTTTCAGGAATGGAAGTTACAGGAGCGCATGAAAACTCACGAGTCGAGCCAAATGAAAACCGCTCGTAGCTCCGAAACGGCTAGTCCGACCTCCAAAATGTACTTAAGCAAATAAATAGGAAATTAAATTTCCTACAAAAAATGTTTTATTCGTAAATCGACTACAAGTGGACTTTGCCCCTTTTACGATGGTAATAACGATCGAAAACATCTAGATTTAGAGGGTTCCTCAAATGGAAAAAGGGTCAAAGTCCAGTTGACGTTTCTCTGGGTAAAAGGTTGAAAGTCCACTTTTAGTATGATTCTTCCCAAAGAAATTGGAACGAATTCCAGTCTTATTGTTCTTTTGGTATAAAAGGGGTCAAAGTCCACTTGAAGCGAGTTTCTCTGGGGAAAAAAGGTGAAAGTCCACTTTGGTTTGATTCTTCCCAAAGAAAATGCGACAAATTCCAGCTATTTGTTGTTTTTTGTAAAAAAAAAAAAAAAAGGGTCAAAGTCCACTTGAAGAGAGTATCTCTGGGGAAAAAGGTTGAAAGTCCACTTTGGTTTGATTCTTCCCAAAGAAAATTGGACAAATTCCAGCCATTTTTTTGTCAAAAAAAGGGTGAAAGTACACTTGAAGCGAGTATCTCTGGGGAAAAAAGTTGAAAGTCCACTTTAGTAACATTTTACCCTAGGATGGGACGTATTGGTTGTTCTTTGGGTCTAAAACGGGTCAAAGTCCACTTTTCTCTCGGGAAAAAGGGTCAAAGTCCACTTGTAGTGAGTTTCCATGGGGGAAAAGGGTGAAAGTCCACTTTTCTCGGGAGAGCAAATGGCTTTTGCCGGGGCAAAAGGGTGGAAATCCATTTTTCTCCTGAAAAAGGGTGAAAGTCCACTTTTCTCCTGGAAAAAGGGTGAAAGTCCACTTTTCTCCCGGACAAAGGGTGAAAGTCCACTTTTCTCCCGGAAAAAGGGTGAACGTCCACTTGTCTCCCGAAAAAAGGGTGGAAGTCCATTTTTCTCTCAGGAAAGGGGTGAAAGTCCACTTTAGCATGATTATTCCCAAAGAAAATGGGAGGAATTCCAGCTTACTTGTTCTTTTTGTATAAAAAGGGTCAAAGTCCACTTTTAGCTAGTTTCTCTCTGGAAAAAGGGTCTAAGTCCACTTTAGCATGATTATTCCCAAAGAAAATGGGAGGAATTCCAGCTTACTTGTTCTTTTTGTATAAAAAGGGTCAAAGTCCACTTTTAGCTAGTTTCTCTCTGGAAAAAAGGTCTAAGTCCACTTTAGCATGATTATTCCCAAAGAAAATGGGAGGAATTCCAGCTTTGTTGTTCTTTTTGTATAAAAAGGGTCAAAGTCCACGTTTAGCTAGTTCGTCTGGGGAAAAAGGGTCAAAGTCCACTTTAGAAAGGTTGTTCCCTAAGAAAATCCAGCTTTGTTGTTCTTTTTGTATAAAAAGGGTCAAAGTCCACTTTTAGCTAGTTTCTCTGGGGAAAAAGGGTCAAAATCCACATTAGTAAGGTTGTTCCCTTAGAAAATCCAGCTTTGTTGTTCTTTTTGTATAAAAAGGGTCAAAGTCCACTTTTAGCGAGTTTCTCTGGGGAAAAAGGGTCAAAGTCCACTTTAGTACGGTTGTTCCCTAAGAAAATCCAGCTTTGATGTTCTTTTTGTATAAAAAGGGTCAAAGTCCACTTTTAGCGAGTTTCTCTGGGGAAAAAGGGTCAAAGTCCACTTTAGCACGGTTGTTCCCTAAGAAAATCCAGCTTTGGTGTTCTTTTTGTATAAAAAGGGTCAAAGTCCACAACTTAACCCATTCAGTGCCAGCCTGGATAAGGAAAACAGAAACAAAATTGCAACAAACGAATTTATTAAAAGAAAAAGAAAAATTCATAAAAGCGGAGAATTTTTGAGATACAAAATGTTAAAAATAAAAATAAAAACTCAAATTTCTTTAACAATTTTTGACTTTTTGAATGTGAATTTGAAGAAATAAAAACAAAAGAAAGAAAAAAAAAAGAAAGAAAAAAAAGACTGATGTTGAGTCTTGAAAAAAATTCATTTTTAAAAATTAAATATCCCCTTACAGTAAAATATCCTTCCAAATATTCTTAACTGTAAATGAATGACAAAAAGATGAAAATAAATGGGGATTTTATTTAATTTTAATATAAAGAAAAAGAAAAAATTGAACAAAACTGAAGCCCTGATAGGCTTGGACGGGTGTCCGACCCGTTGCGAACCCAAGAACCTTTTTTTTTGGTTGCCGAGCGAATTTTTTTTTCCGATGTTGAAGAAAAAAAGGAAAACGGCAAAGAAATGAATTTAAAGGAGGAAAAAAAGGTTCCTATGGGACCCCCATCTGGAGGTTATTTTTGATGATTTTTGTTGTTTTAAAAAGGTATTAATTTTTTGAATAAATTCCACGAAATACGGGCTCTCGCCCGTTTCATGTTCACTTCACACCCAAGGCGTCCATCCTTCGTAGAGAAGGCAGAGATTGTCCAGACTGGTCGCCTCCGATATGGTCCAGTCCACCTAAAACAAAAGAAAAATTAATAAAAAGACATGAAAAATGAGACCCCACATGATGGGGAGTTTTCCTGGTCTAAAAAGGGTCAAAGTCCACTTCACGAGAGTTTAAATGGTCAAAAAAAAAAGGGTCAAAGTCCACTTCAGTAGAGTTTGACTAATCTACGAAGGGTCAAAGTCCACTTCAGGAGAGTTTGACTAATCTAAGAAGGGTCAAAGTCCCTTAAAGGGAAAGTGGTTTCATTAAATTTGGCATAAAAAAGATGAAAAATGAGACCCCACATGATAGGGGAGTTTTCCTGGTCTAAAAAGGGTCAAAGTCCACTTCACGAGAGTTTAAATGGTCAAAAAAAAAAGGGTCAAAGTCCACTTCAGTAGAGTTTGACTAATCTAAGAAGGGTCAAAGTCCACTTCAGGAGAGTTTGACTAATCTAAGAAGGGTCAAAGTCCCTTAAAGGGAAAGTGGTTTCATTAAATTTGGCATAAAAAAGATGAAAAATGAGACCCCACATGATAGGGGAGTTTTCATGGTCTAAAAAGGGTCAAAGTCCACTTCACGAGAGTTTAATTGGCCAAAAAAGGGTAAAGTCCACTTCTGTTTCTCAGGGCAAAGTCACTTCGTTTGACTAATCTAAGAGGGGTCAAAGTCCTTTAAAGGGAAAGTGGTTTCATTAAATTGGGCTTAAGAAGACATGAAAAATGAGACCCCACATGATAGGGGAGTTTTCCTGGTCTAAAAAGGGTCAAAGTCCACTTCACGAGAGTTTAAATGGTCAAAAAAAAAGGGTCAAAGTCCACTTCAGTAGAGTTTGACTAATCTAAGAAGGGTCAAAGTCCACTTCAGGAGAGTTTGACTAATCTAAGAAGGGTCAAAGTCCCTTAAAGGGAAAGTGGTTTCATTAAATTTGGCATAAAAAAGATGAAAAATGAGACCCCACATGATAGGGGAGTTTTCATGGTCTAAAAAGGGTCAAAGTCCACTTCACGAGAGTTTAATTGGCCAGAAAGGGTAAATGTCCACTTCTGTTCAGGAGAGTTTGCCTAATCTAAGAGGGGTCAAAGTCCTTTAAAGGGAAAGTGGTTTCATTAAATTGGGCTTAAGAAGACATGAAAAATGAGACCCCACATGATAGGGGAGTTAACTTGATCTAAAAAGGGTCAAAGTCCACTTCTGTTCAGGAGAGTTTGCCTAATCTAAGAGGGGTCAAAGTCCTTTAATGGGAAAGTGGTTTCATTAAATTGGGCTTAAGAAGACATGAAAAATGAGACCCCACATGATAGGGGAGTTTACTTGATCTAAAAAGGGTCAAAGTCCACTTTAGGGGAGTTTAATTGGTCAAAAAAGGGTCAAAGTCCACTTTAGGCGAGTTTAATCGGTCAATAAAGGGTCAAAGTCCACTTTGGGAGAGTTTACTTGGTCGAAAAAGGGTCAAAGTCCCTTACATGGAAAGCGGTTTCATTAAATTAGGTATAAAAAGACATGAAAAATGAGACCCCACATGATACGGGAGTTTCCCTGGTCTAAAAAAGGGTCAAAGTCCACTTTGGGAGAGTTTAATTGGTCGAAAAAGGGTCAAAGTCCCTTACTTGGAAAGAGGATTCATTAAATTGGGCATAGAAAGACATGAAAAATGTGACCCCACATGATAGGGGAGTTTACTTGATCTAAAAAGGGTCAAAGTCCACTTCTGTTCAGGAGTGTTTGACTAATATAAGACGGGTCAAAGTCTCTTAAAGGGAAAGTGGTTTCATTGAATTTGGCATAAAAAGATATGAAAAATGAGACCCCACATGATAGGGGAGTTTTCCTGGTTTAAAAAGGGTCAAAGTCTACTTTGGGAGAGTTTAATTGGTCGAAAAAGGGTCAAAGTCCCTTACATGGAAAGCGGTTTCATTAAATTGGGCATAAAAAGACATGAAAAATGAGACCCCACATGATAGGGGAGTTTGCTTGATCTAAAAAGGGTCAAAGTCCACTTTAGGGGAGTTTAATTGGTCAAAAAAGGGTCAAAGTCCACTTTAGGCGAGTTTAATAGGTCAATAAAGGGTCAAAGTCCACTTTGGGAGAGTTTACTTGGTCGAAAAAGGGTCAAAGTCCCTTAAATGGAAAGCGGTTTCATTAAATTGGGCATAAAAAGACATGAAAAATAAGACCCCACATGACAGGGGAGTTTACTTTATCTAAAAAGGGTCAAGGTCCACTTTAGGAGAATTTAATTGGTCGAAAAAGGGTCGAAGTAAAATGAGTTTCTTTGACTATAAAGGGTCAAAGTCCACTTAACTTTTGTTTCTTGGTCTATAAAGGATCAAAGTCCACTTAACTCTTGTTTCTTTGTCTATAAAGGGCCAAAGTCCCCTCAGCACTTGTTTCTTTGTCTATAAAGGGTTAAAGTCCCTTCAGCACTTGTTTCTTTGTCTATAAAGGGTCAAAGTCCATTAAAACGTGTTTTTTGTCTATAAATGAGTCAAAGTCCCATTAACATAGGTTTCTTTGTCTATAAAGGGTCAAAGTCTCCCTTAACACGTATTTATTTGTCTATAAAGGGTCAAAGTCCCCCTTAACATGTGTTTCTTTGTCTATAAAGGGTCAAAGTCCCCTTAACACGTATTTATTTGTCTATAAAGGGTCAAAGTCCCCTTAACATAGGTTTCTTTGTCTACAAAGGGTCAAAGTCCCCTCATCACTTGTTTCTTTGTTTATAAAGGCTCAAAGTCCCCTTAACATAGGTTTCTTGGTCTACCAAGGGTCAAAGTCCCCCTTAACACATATTTATTTGTCTACAAAGGGTCAAAGTCCCCCTTAACATGTGTTTCTTTGTCTATAAAGGGTCAAAGTCCCCTTATCACGTATTTATTTGTCTATAAAGGGTCAAAGTCCCCTCAGCACTTGTTTCTTTGTTTATAAAGGGTCAAAGTCCCCTTAACATAGGTTTCTTTGTCTACAAAGGGTCAAAGTCCCCTTAACATAGGTTTCTTGGTCTACCAAGGGTCAAAGTCCCCCTTAACACATATTTATTTGTCTGCAAAGGGTCAAAGTCCCCCTTAACACGTATTTATTTGTCTATAAAGGGTCAAAGTCCCCTCAGCACTTGTTTCTTAGTTTATAAAAGGTCAAAGTCCCCTTAACATAGGTTTCTTTGTCTATAAAGGATGGTTTTTTATAGTACACCATTTTTGATGACCCCAGACACCTTGATTAGAAAATATCTGTTTTACCTGTTGTTTAACACTAGATCTGACACCTGGGTCCGGATCTCGCCCTTCAAGCTTGAACTTGACCCTTCTCAATACATTCGTCGCATAAGCGTTCCTTTCTTGAACACCTAAAATTTATAAATTGTTTATTTTGAAAAAAGTTTAAAAAATGTTAGTTTACCTCCTTTTCTAGGCTTTTTGGGGTCGTCGCATTTTTTGGGCGATTCGCACACGGTCGCCTGCCTTACCAAAGGAGGACGCTTGAATGCATCCGAAGTACCGAATTCCAGGAGATTTTTGTAGATAAATGCTAAAAAAAATGGCTTAATAACATAAATTAATGAATTAATGATGTTTTACGTGTTTGGTCGTAAAGAAATTGTGAATCTTCCGCTGCTTTGTTCAAGATGGACGAGTTTAGGGTGACGGTCATAGCGAGGCTTTTCGTCATCGACGAAATGAGATCGGTGAACTTTTTATACTGCGATAAATATTCGGTGAGGCCTGGTGGACCGATATCATCGATCTGGAAAAATATAAAAGTGATTAATGGTCCAACAAAACTTAAAAATTGAGGAAGTAACAAAAGTTCATAAAATCATGGCTACAATGAGCTTCAAGCTCGTTTTTCAAGGCTAAGGAGTGTTCTGAGCGGTTTTTTGCATTGGTTAACATTTGTAGCTCTTTGAAAGAGCTTTCCAACGGTGTAAATATCGATAAAATCGCTCAAAAATTGAGGAAGTTACGAGAAGTTTAAACGCCAAGAGCTTTAATCACATTTTTGAAGCCTAAGGAGTGTTCTGACCGATTTTTTGCATTGAATAAAATTTTTAGCTCTTTGAAAGAGCTTTCCAACGGTGTACATATCGATAAAATCGCTCAAAAATTGAGGAAGTTATGGACCTTTAGGCCCAATGAGCTTTAAGTCCATTTTTAAGGGCCAAGAAGTGGTCTGAGCGATTTTTTGCTTTGAAATAACTTTGTAGCTCTTTGAAAGAGCTTTCCAACGGTGTAGATATCGATAAAATCGCTCAAAAATTGAGAAAGTTACGGACGTTTAAACGCCATGCGCTTTAATCCCATTTTTGAAACCTAAGGAGTGTTCTGAGCGATTTTTTGCATAGAATAAACTTTGTAGCTCTTTGAAAGAGCTTTCCAACAGTGTAAATATCGATATAATCGCTCAAAAATTGAGGAAGTTACGGACCTTTAGGCCCAATGAGCTTTAAGTCCATTTTTGAGGGCCAAGGAGTGGTCTGAGCGATTTTTTGCATTGAATAAACTTTGTAGCTCTTTGAAAGAGCTTTCCAACGGTCTAAAAATCGATAAAATCGCTCAAAAATTGAGGAAGTTACAGACGTTTAAACGCCATGCGCTTTAATCCCATTTTTGATACCTAAGGAGTGTTCTGAGCGATTTTTTGCACTGAATTAACTTTGTAGCTCTTTGAAAGAGCTTTCCAACGGTGTAAATATTATTAAAATTGCTCAAAAATTGACAAAGTTACGGGCATTTAACGTTATAAAAACAATACCTTGACTAGATTTTTGAGTAACGTTCTTATATCAGAAATCATCCTATGATGTTTGGCCATGATCGTCCTAATCGCAGTCGCCTTCGCTTTGACCAGTTCGTCCGACTGGTAACAATTCGAAAAAAGAACATCTTGCTCCGCATTAAGCTTTCGAATCGAATCTAAAAAAAAACAGAACTAAGAAGATTCAATAATAGAAAAGTTACCAGAAATCTTGTCGCCAACGTTTCTAATCCATTCGTTGTCGATCTTTTTGTCCGGAGGAAGAAGCGAAAGAAGCCCTTCTTCGCTTGGAGTGAGCGAAACTGACGCCGTCGTCTTGGAAACGACAAAATACGTTTTTTCGCATTCAGCCACAAGCTGGAAAATCGATTTTTAATCAAGAAAAAAGCCAAAAAATGAAGTTTACAATGGCGAAAGATTTGTCGTGCTCGATGGCATCCGATGTGGGTGTTCTGAGCACTTCATAGTAGAGGATAGTATTGCACATGTTGAGTAATGTAAAAGTTAGGTTTGTTTCGTCCGTGATTCTCTTTTTGTTGGCGCAAACTGAAGAATGGAAGGCGCTCATGACTTCGGATAATGCCGGGTTGGCACCGCTCGCCCATTTCAGCCTTTGTTCTGCGCTCATGATTAGGTTGTTCTGTTCTGCGATGGCTTCTTTGATCTTCTGCTGGATGTTGATGATGGCGTTTGTGGCGTTTTTGACTTCTATGATGAAGTTTGCACGGTTTAGGGGTGGCGTGGAGTTGAGCAGGCAGTGCTCGTGTATCCAATGATGGGCCATTAAGGTCAAGCGGAGGCGGTGGTCTAGCGCTCTGGCGTTGTTTAGCTCTCTTTCTTGCCTGGTGAGCATGTCTTCTTGCCTCCAGATGGCTTCTGCTTGAGATACGACGCCGGATGCTTGTCGTACTTGTTGCTGATTGCAGATTTTTTCGATCATCTTTTTGCAGAGTTCGTCTAGCGGTACTCGGCTTTCGGTTCCGATGTCTTTTTGCTCGACTTCGCCGGTGACGTCGAAGTTCTGCTGCTCTAAGAGGAGGCAGATGAAGGTCGCCAATGGGAGCGAGAAGACTCCGAGCATTTGGTAGCTGATGTAGTCTGCTATGAATTTGCGGACTGGGCGTGTTAGGGTTTCGCGGTCGTGAGGGACTTGAGGCGATGGAGCGCCTCGGAAGCCTGAAGCGTCTGCACGGACCATACGGAAGACTTCAAGCATCGTTTGGATCTTTTTGATGAAGAACATGTCTTCAATGATAGCTATTGCAGCTTCTTGATGCACTGGTGCCTAAAATAAACAATCCTAATTTGAAAAATACTGTCTTAAATTGGAACTTTTTACAATTTTTGACATCCAGCTCGCAAACTATGGGGTCTAGCGACTTGACCACGAAGTTCAAAATGAACGATTATTAAATTCTCTTTGATTTTGTACTAAGTGGTCAAGTCGCTAGAACCCATAGTTTTCGAGCTAGACGTCAAAAACTGAAACAATCGGCACTTTTTTCATTGTTTGACCTCTAGCTCGGAAACTATCCGTTCTAGCGACTTAACCACTAAGTTCAAAATGAAAGATTATTAAATTCTGCTTCTAATGAGCTTTCAAAAGTCAAAATCGGTCTCAGCCGTTCAGGAGATATCGATGGTCAAAGTTGACTGTTTCTTTTATCATCTATATCTCCTGAACGGCTGAACCGATTTTGACTTTGGAAAGCTCATTAGAAGCAAAATTTAATAATCTTTTATTTTGAACTAAGTGGTGAAGTCGCTAGAACGCATAGTTTTCGAGCTAGAGGTCAAAAACTGAAAAAAGTGCAGAGTTGAAAGGTGAAAATCTACTTACAGTATAGAGATGAATTGCATCTCGTATTTGGTCGACGATTTTCCAAGCAGGGGGTGACTTGAGGAGCTTCAAATTGTTCAAAAGGGAGCGACGTCCTTGTTCCAAGTCGGCGAAAAGTCCGTTGAAGCCGACGAGAAGCATGTCGCCTTGTGAAAGGTTCGCTTGCGGACTGACGAGCATCTCGTTGAAGTTCGCTTTGAGCATTTCGATGGTTGCGGTCAACGAGATGTCTTTCGCAGTCAAGCCGAGGATGACGTTTCTCAACTGATTCTGAAGCTGGACCAAAATCTCGCTTAACGGAAGCAAAACTGAAGCGATGACGTTTTCTAGTTTGGCGACCATGTTGACGACGGATGGCTCTTCGCTTTGCAACGCCTGCATCGCTTCCACCAAAATGATGCCCATGAAGTTGTTATGGAGACCCTGCAGCGAGTTGTATTGGGCGGCTGCTGAGTGGATCGAATTTGATGCTATGGCGACCAATGAGAAGTCATTTGGTGGTAACAGGTTGGCTAGTTTGACTGCAGTGCTGGTCAATGTACACATGGGGGGGGTCCCCCCCCAGAGGAGAG
>JAGWEN010001123.1:0-39471 GCA_018703685.1 Orius laevigatus
TCGGCTTAGAGGCTTATATATTCGTGATCAGGACGATCTCCTGATCACAAAAATATAGGTCATTCCCAATCATGGCGATAATATATATATATATATATATATATATATATATATGATATTATATATATATATATATAATATTTATATATGTACCGACGCGATAACTCGAGCTAGGATTGTTTGAATTAAACGAGACTGGTATTTAAGCTTTTGTTTCACCACGGTAGAAGCCTATTGAAATGGCTTGAATCGAGAAAGCGGTTCTGGTACTTCGCTTTAGGGCATAAAGGGCATTTCGTGATTTTCTCGGAACCTGAAGGGTTGAGATGGTTAAAAATCTGTGACGGAAAGTCCTAGGGTCCGAGGATCATAGTAATAGCAGTCAAATTTCAAAATCGGTTCTGGGACTTGTCTAAGGGGCCTAAATGGAATTTCGTGATTTTCTTGTAAACTTAAGGTTTGAGATGGTTGAAAATCGTGATGGAATGTCTGATGATCCGACAGACCATATTAAGAACGGTTCAAATCACGGAAGATGTTCTGGGGCTCATGCTAAGGGGCCTAAATGGAATTTCGTAATTTCTTCGATACGGAAAGTTTGAGATGGTGGAAATGGTGACGAATATATTATGGCCCGAGGACCATAGTAGAAGACAGTTGAAAATTGCCTAAGCGGTTCCCAGAAACCGAGAGTCCCAACTCTCCTGAGGGACTGGGGCGGGAAAATAGGACATCAAGGCAAACTAGGCAAAGTAGGCGCGAACTAGGACACCAAAGATAGGACTTAGGGAAGGCCTTTCCGGAGGAAATCCGCTGCTTCTCGAGGCTGACTCGAGGGCTTTTTTAAATGTTGACTTTGAGGTTTTTGACAAAAGAAATTGCACTTAAAACGTTCATTTTGAGAATTTTTTTTGACAAAAATTGGTCTTACAACCATGATTTTGAGGTTTTTGACGACAAATTGTCAATTTAAGTTGATTTTGAGGTTTTTCGACGAAAATTAGGCAATTATAAATGTTGATTTCGAGGTTTTTGACGAAAATTTGGCTTTATGAATGTTGATTTTGAGGTTTTTGGACGAAAATTAGCCATCTTAAATGTTGATTTTGAGGGATTTTTTTGTTTTTGTTTTTTGACCAAAATTAGGCTTTGAAAGTGTTGATTTTGAGGTTTTTGGACGAAAATTAGGCATCGTAAATGTTGATTTCGAGGTTTTTTGACCCTTCAATGATAAGAAAAAACCTTTTTACGTGATTTTTGGCCTTTTATTGGCGAGAAAAACCATTTTAAACTTGAGAACCCTTTATTGATGAGAAAGATTCTTCATTGATCGGCGCGGTCCCTTTATTGTCGAAAAACCCTTCTTGTAAGGTTATTTTGGATTTTTATTGACGAAAAACCATTTTTAAGTGAACTTTGGACTTTTATTGACGAGAATTTCGTTTTGAAGTGAACCTTGGACTTTTATTGACGAGAAAACCGTTTTTAATAATAATAATAAAATTCTTTATTAGGTTTTGACTTTATTATTTAATTCAACTTTGGACTGTTTGACCAGAAAAAAAGAGAAAACTGTTTTCAAGTGAACTTTGGACTGTTATTGATTATAAAAACTCTTTTGAAGTGAACTTTTTTCTTTATTGATAAAAAAAAAACCTTATGACGAGAACTTTGGCCCTTTATTGACGATATAAAAAACCCTTTTGAAGTGAACTTTGGCCCTTTATTGACAAAAAAAAAACCTTCTAAGATAACCTTTGACTATTGACGAAAAAATCCTTCTTGGTGGACTTTGGCCCTGTAAAAATTTTGTCTAAATTTTCTACTTCCTTGTTTGTTAATATAGAATAGTATGTATAGTATTATCATCTATATATGTATTTTGATTCCCCATGGGACATTTCGGTCATAATATTGAAATAATTAATATTATCGTGTTTGCCATTCATATGAGATTCTGGGAACCAATTACATAATTTATCGAGTTAGGTTATGGAAACTGATGCTCGTTGAGGATAATGAAACAGTTCAAAGTGATTTTAAAAACTCAATTATGAATAGATTGAACGGTCCTGATTTTGAGGTTCATTATCGAAGAGTCCTTTGGTTTAACAATGTGGAAAGTTAGAAGGGATCCTTAGGTATAACTGAGAACTGCGTTGAATTGTAGTCAATATGAACTTAGTTAGGGTTTCGGGGGGGCTTCAAGGAGTGTCCTCGTCCCTCGAGGGTTTCATGGAATATTCCACGCCCAGAGGTGTAATGACCGCGTTTGCACAACTTCATTAGAAAATCGACTTGATGACCGGAAGAGATAAACGTTCTCTATTGTTCCAGGGGGCGTTTTCGTCGTCCTTCTATGTGGACTCGCTTTGGCCATCGTCGTCGCCATTTTGGAATTCTGTTGGAATTCGAAGAAAAACGCTCAGACTGATAGGGTAAAGCTTTTTTTTAATAGTAGCCATTTTTTCGGTTTTTTGCCAATATCTCGAAAACTGTTGGTTTTAGACTAAAAAATGTTAAATACAAAATTAAAGCCTATTAAATTTGCTACAATTTTGAACTAAGAAGATTTTTTGTAGGATCAAAGGTTTCTGAGCTACGAGGCCACAAAAAAAAACGGTATTTTCAATTTTGGCCTCTGAAGGAGGGAAGACTTCATCTAATCAAAAATTTTATTCAGTTAAAGTTGTAGAGAATTTAATTACCTTTTAGAAACAACTCTCATAAATTTTTTTTGAAATTTGAATTTTGGAATAAAATTTTTTTAAATTTACCCCACCCCTTGATCGTTAAATGCTTTATGAGAGTTGTTTTTATAAGATAATTAAATTCTCTACAACATTTACTAAATAAACTTTTTGATTAGATGATGTCTTCCCTCCTTCGTCAAAAGTGAAAATCCCGTTTTTTTGTCACCTCGTTGCTCAGATACGTTTGGTCCTACAAAATATTTTAGTAAATCAAATTTGTAGCAAATTTAAAAAGCTTTAATTTTGTTCTTTACTGTTTTGTCGCCTACAACCTACGGTTTTCGAGATATTAGCGAAAAACCGACAAATTATTTTTTTCCGACTAAAAGCTTAGTTTTCTTATGATAACGTGATAAAACTGTTTGCAGCAATCTTTATGTTCTGAAATGGCGGAAGAATTGAGGTTCGCTATCAGATGCCATGGATCGAGGCAGAGGCCAGCGTTGAAGAGGAATTGTACGAGATGTTCACCTGGGACGACCTACGTGCCTTCAGCATTAGATATCCAACATATTAATGGGGTAAGTTTTCGGATGACTCTTAATTTTTCCAACTCGAGAAACCTTTGCTACCCTCAGGAGGGGCGAAAAACCAAGCTGATTTTCGGTTTTTTGCCTATAAGTCCTAAACTAAGGGTTTTATGACAAAACACACTCTATTCAATATTGTAGGGCATACAATTTTCAACAATTTATAACTTAATAAATTTTCCCGTAACCTTACTGCTTATCGAGATACGCCCTATCAAAGTTTGAGAATTTCAAAAAACAGATGGTTTTGGCCCTCTAATAGGTTCAATTAGTTCAATTTGGCGTCTGATGGGTCAGTTCTATGGTTAGTGAACCATAAATTTTGTCCAATTTTGGCACCCTTAAAATCGGCCGCCATCTTTAAAAGGTAACGATTTTTCATGGTATTCTATGACCTTAACTACTTACCAATATTTATTAAGGTTCAAGAACGTAAGTTGAAAGGTGAAAGAAAGAAAAAAAGCGGGAAAAAAAAAGAAAAGAAAAAAAGGGAGGTTGGTCTCTGCTCTCCCCTCCACCCAGGTGTTCCAGCATGACAAAATTTATGGTCAATAACCATAGAAATGACCCATCAGACGCCAAATTGAACCTATTAGAGGGCCAAAACCATCTGTTAGAGGGCCTAAACCATCTGTTTTTTGAAATTCTCAAACTTTGATAGGGCGTATCTCGATAAGCAGTAAGGTTACGGGAAAATTTATTAAGTTATAAATTGTTGAAAATTGTATGCCCTACAATATTGAATAGAGTGTGTTTTGTCATAAAACGCTTAGTTTAGGACTTATAGGCAAAAAACCGAAAATCAGCTTGGTTTTTCGCCCCTCCTGAGGGTAGCACAGGTTTCTCGAGTTGGAAAAATTAAGAGAGTCATCCCACCATAGCCCCGAACAAACTGTAAAAGTTTCAAAAAGTCCCCAATTTTTTCCATGTTCAATATATTGGCTGGACGGAGATGTTGAAATTTGTTGGTTTCAGGAGACGAATATCTTGCCGATGATCGAAATGAAAAAGTCGTCGCTGAGCTACGATCCGGACACCTAGTGAATGCTTTCGGACTCGGCGGCCCTCAAAGCGGTCGAGTCCACGAAGCTCTATTGGCCTCAGGAGCACCACGTCCCAGACTCGTGTTACCAGGAGACCTACACGTAGCATCAGCCTAACTCATCCTCCGCCGAAAGCAAAAAGCGATCTCTCCTCGAGTCTGTACCAACGGACTGGATCGCCTTATAAAAGGGAGTTCGTCTACTAAATAGTGATCATTCCGACAAAGGCTCAATTTTTCGGTAACCAACTTTCGGTCCAAAATCCTCCAACTCAAATTCCGGAAAGTGCTGCATTTTTGTACAGAACATAAAAAACCGCCCACTTTTTTTAGAAGAAGAAAATTTTGTCCAAGTGCCTATGAAGCGTTTTATCACGAAAATGTACAGTTTTTATTGTTGTTGTTTATTGATAGGGGAAGAAAATTTTTATTATTGTAAACTATTGAAAATACGCCGAAAATGTATGAAGACCATGCATTAGTGATATATTTAAAAAAAAAATTAATAAATTATTACAATAAAAATTTTCATGTTTATTTAGAAGAATTACAGCAGAAAGCTTTGTTTGAAAAATCTTCTATATTGTGATTAAATTGTGTTTATAAATTTTTTAAGTTTTTCTTTCACCTTTTTACTTATCAATTTGGCAGGCATCACTGAAATCCCCACAAAGAAGCCCAAGTTTAGGTAAGTCGCAAAGAACTAATCATCACACTGGTCCCAATTTAAACATATCCAACTAGCTAGCAAATTGGACAAGCGATCTTTTATCGCTCGTTTTATGGAATTTTGTACTAATTCAGTAGCTAGAACCCATAGATTTGAACATATAAGCAAAAACACCGAAAAAAGGGTCAAAGTTTTGACTTTTTATCCCTCTATTGACGAGAAAACTTCTTTTGAAGTGAACTTTGGCTCTTTCATTGACGATAAACCCCTTTTGAAGTGAACTTTGGCCCTTTATTGACGAGAAAAACTCTTTTGAAGTGAACTTTGGCTCTTTTATTGACGAAAAAACACATTTTTGAAGTGAACTTTGGCCCTTTTATGGACGATAAAAACGCTTATGAAGTGAACTTTGGCTCTTTTACTGATGGAAAACCCCTTTTGAAGTAAACTTTGGCTCTTTTATTGACGAAAACCCCTTTTGAAGTGAACTTTGGCTCTTTAATTGACGGAAAAAAACATTTTGAAGTAAACTTTGGCTCTTTTATTGACGAAAAACCCCTTTTGAAGTGAACTTTGGCCTTTTATTGACGTGAAAAGCCCTTTGAAGTAAATTGTATTTTAACGAAAATTTAGGTAAAAACACGTTGTTTCCTATTCATGATTTTCAACGCGATTGCGGTTCGTACAGGAAAACTATTAGTCCAACTGAACCCAGATGAGTCTCATTTCTAATCTGAAGGAATATTTCCCAACAATCGAGGCATTGAGGGAAAAAATAAAAATTTCACCATTTATAATTATTAAACTTTTACTTCCATAGAATTACATATTACAATATCAAACCATTTGTTTAATAATTAAAGAATAATTCTTTGTCTGGACATGAAAGAGCATACAAACGTGACTGTGTTGTGAGGCCTAAAAAATGAATATAACGAATAACATGAAACAACACAGTTACCAATAAAAAAAAAATTATTTTTTAAATTTTCATATAAATATTGGACATTAAAAAACACAACACAGAGAAACAGTGAGATCAAAAAACAAAAAAACGGACACCCATAGAAAAAAACAAACTGGGCCCAACTGTAAGCTTCATATAAATTATTTACATCTTTTATATAATTTTTAGAAAAAGACTTTTCATTTATAGAAATACTGTAGGAAAACTACTGAGAACAGAATTTAAGGGGTAGGGCCATTTTTTAATTCTAGATATAAGAGCACTTACATTTTTTCATACTTTTTTTTTCAAGAATCTGTCCTAAATTATATTTAAAAACGGAAATGATTGTACTTTTTGGGCTCAAAAGCGTCAAAAAAGTGAAAAAAAGGAAAAATAAAAATTTATGAAAAATTCCTCACCATCCGCATGAAAAATATCAGCTAAGCCTAATATTTTATACGATTCAAAAAACGTTTAACACTACGTTTTTAGCAATTTTTCTATTAAAAAACAAAAATTTCTAAACATATCAACCATTTTTTGTAACTAATTTGCGCTCGGAAAACAAATTAAGCAAAAAAGTTACAAAAATAATCATTTTGATATGAATTTGTACTGCGTTCGGGCAGTGAATAAACTAATCTAACCCACTAATTTTCACCTGATTTGCTCCTTTTAAGAGGTAAATTTTTTTTTCTTTTAAAATTATAACAATATTTAAGTATGAAGTTAAAAGTAGAACACACATTCTACAAACTACATTTTTTATAAGTATAATATTATAATATATATATTTTGTTTAATATCTATCAGCCTGGCCAAATGAGACCAAAAAAATGGGGCCTGGAGTTGTAGAAGTGGAAAGTCTCCTTTGTGGATAATGGACCCCGAAGGCTGGTTTTGTAACTCGAAAACTATTTGACCAATGGAAAATTTGCTTGGTTAAATTCGCTATAGAAATGGACTTGGTCATTTTTTCGAGAAGTGGTTTGGGAGATGTGGAAGGAGTAGAAGTGAAAAGTTCGATAAACGTTTAGGGGTGGGGGTTGGAGGGGATTGAGGGGGATAGTGTTGGAGGAGATAAATGGGGGGACAGTGAGAGTACTAGGGGACACTTGAGTATTGGGGGAACTGTGGGGGCATTGGGGGATGGGGGATGGGGGAAACTTTGGAGGATTGGGGGATCTTAGGGGGATGGGGGGAACTGTGGGGGATTGGGGGGAACTGTGGGGGATTGGGGGAACTATGGGGGGATTGGGGAACTGTGGGGGATTGGGGGGAACTGTGGGGAGATTGGAGGAACTGGGGGCATTGGGGAAGCTGGGGGATTGGGGGAAACTTTGGGGGATTGGGGAAACTTGGGGGATTTAGGGGAAACTTTGGGGGATTGGGGGAAAGTTGGGGGATTGGGGAACTGTGAGGGATTGGGGGACCTGTGGAGGATTGGGGGAAGATTTGGGGGATACTTTGGGGGATTGGGGAAAACTTTGGGGGATTGGGGGAAGTTGGGGGATTGGGGAAAGATTTGGGAGATTTGGGGAATTGGGAAAAACTTTGGGGGATTGGGGGAAAGTTGGGGGATTGGGGAACTGTGGGGGATTGGGGAACTGTGGGGGATTGGGGGAAGATTTGGGAGATTAGGGGAAACTTTGGGGCATTGGGGGAAACTTTGGGGGATAGGGGGAAGTTGGGGATTGGGGGAACTGTGGGGGGATTTGGGGGAACTGTGGGGGGATTTGGGGGATACTTTGGGGAATTGGGGTAAAACTTTGGGGATTAGGGGTCACTGGGGGCTTGGGGGAAGTTGGGGGATTGGGGGGAAAGATGGGGGATTGGGGGAACTGTGGGGGTTTGGGGAAGATTTGGGGGATTGGGGAAAACTTTGGAGATTGGGTGAAAATTTGGGGGATTGGGGGAACTGTTGGGGGATTGGGGAACTGTGGGGGATTGGGAAAATTTGGGGGATTGGGGAAAACTTTGGGAGATGGGGTGAAACTTTGGGGGACTGGGGGAAACTTTGGGGGATTGAGGGGAACTTGGGAGGATTGGGGGAACTGTGGGGCATTTGGGGAAACTGGGGGATTGAGAACTTTGGGGGATCGGGGGGAAACTTTGGGAGATTTGGGGGAATTGAAGAATTGAAGGGGGAGATTGGGGGTAACTATTGAAGGGTGATTGGGGGAAACTGTTGGTGGGAACAGTGGGGTGGGGCGATTGAGAAGTTTGCAGTGGGAGAGGTGTTGAAGGTTGAGAAATCAGGATTTGAAAAATCACAATAATATGAACCTATTTCATAAAGAGGCTGCTCGGGGAAACTAAGATTAATGAACTTATTTCATTTCTACCCCCTTAATCCTCTAAAACCAAAATCTCCGACAAAAAAACGTGATTTGAATCTGCTAATGGAGTTCAATGAAAGCTTTTTAACCTCCACAACTCCAGGATTTCTTCTTCTTTTTTTTTTTCTTTTTTTTAACCCCTTAATTTTGTCTTTTTTGACTGTGCAACACGATTTTTAAATAAATTAAAAGAAATTAACATTGTGCTCGAAAATTAATACAATTGATCTAAATTGACGAAAAGCTTTGACCCCTTATGGCTGGAATGTCTGAAAATGTTGAAAAATGTTGAATGTTTAAATTTTGAGGTTTAAAATAAGATTTCGTTCGGACGGTTAAAATTTGAATATCCCAAAATTTCGGGGTCGAAAGCCATTAAATTAAATAAAAATTGAAATTGGCTAAATTAAAAACCTAATATATAATTAATATATTATATTTACATATATATATTTTTATCAGATCTTATACCTCTCAATTCAAACTAAATTTAAATTAAATAGTGTTCATGAGTTGTTTTAAAAAGAGTGACTTTGAGGTGGGTCGAAAATTTAAAATTATTTTTTGTTATTTTTTTGAGCAATGAATAAAAAAATTTTTGAGCAAGAAGGGGAAAGAAACAGAATCTCAATTTGCCCACTTTGTAAATTTATAAAGTATTTAATTATTTAAAAAATGAACACAAAAAAAATTATATTCATTCTAAATAAACATTTTTTAGCTATTCAAGTCTTTTTTTATTTTTTTAAAATATACAGGGTGTCGCAAATAAAAATTTATATTAGACTGGTGCCAAAGTAGGGGGTCCCATATAAAAAAATTAAAATTTTTAGCATTGGGGGGCCAAATTTTGGCTCATGAACATTTTTTTCCTGTCAGACACCCAGTGTATTCATTTTTCTGAAGAAATGAGATCTGCTGTGTTCATGGATAAAATAAGAGAAAATATAATAACAATATAAATTGTTTATAAAAAAAAATCTCCGTCAATTAAATTGTTAACGGTTAAACCGCAAAAAAACAGAGAAATGGGGAAGGAATTTTTTTTTAATTTTCTTATTTTTGTGAAATTGTGCAAGTAGAAAAGTTGTGCATGAAAACACTAAATTATAGGAGGAGAGGAGAGGGGAGGGGATAAGAAAGTGATGTTGAGAATTTGGAATAAGATATTCAGTGTGGCCATAGATTTCTTCCGTCATCCCTTTGTCACTTCCCATTGGTTGGTTGGAGGAGCATGTTTATTTGCGCCCAGAGTTCCTTTTTGCATGATTTGGATCTATAATATAAAGAAAATTGAATTAGTCCAGTCAATCTACACCCGAAAAGGGGGTTGGTCCCCTGATTAACCCAAAAAAAAGTGCCGTTTGCCCTCAGGATAACGGTTTAACGAATTTTTTTCAGTTTTTCGCCAATAACTCAAAAACCGTAGGTTGTAGGTGAAAAAATATTAAGTACAGAATTAAAGCTTATTAAATTTCCTACAAATTTGATCTACTGCGATTTTTTGTAGGACCAAACGTTTCTAACCTGCAAGGCGACAAAAAAGCGATTAATCACTTTTTGAGAGTTGTTTTTAAAAGGTAATTAAATTCTCTACAACTTTTACAAAATAAACTTTTTGATTAGATGAAGTCTTCCCTCCTTCAGAGATCAAAATTGAAACTCCCGTTTTTTTGTCGCCTCGTAGCTCAGAAACGTTTGGTCCTACAAAAAATCTTAGTAGATGTAATTTGTAGCAAATTTAATAAGCTTTAATCTTGTCCTTATCATATTTTCTCCTACGACCAACGGTTCTCGAGATATTGGTGAAAAACCGAAAAAATTTACCTTTAAACTCAGTGGACCAACCCCACACATTCTAGGAACTAGAGACCAAGAAATGAAAGAGATCTCACCTTCTGATGGACTGGACCCAATCTTTGAACTGCTGCGATCCTTCAGGTGTTATCTGAAAAGCAGCTTTCGCAGAAAGGACGACATTGATGAATTCGTCATGTTCGCTCGGTGAGAGATGATAGAGCTTCATGTGAAGACATTGGATGTACATTTGCTGGCATTTTTGCATAAGGGGCGTCAAAGAGCTTCGGAGATGCTGTATGACCAAAGAAGAGTTGTTTCTTGCCAAGAAGTGCGCTGCCTCTAAAGCTACTTCATGTAAAATGAAAGGCGATACAATGCTATTGACTGCTCCGACACAGAATTGCTGGAGATGATGCGTCCCAAGTTTTTCTGCGATGCGAAGAAGCCATTTGACATCATCGCCGTAAGGTGGGTTTCTCGCATACTTGGCATTAGGACGATCATCATGGACGCGGCGGCCGATAGTACCCATGGCAAGCATCCCAACCCTGTATGCTGCTAATAAATACTTCATTTGTTTCGCAGTGAAGTTTGAATGCTGCTGAGTTGGGCGGATGACTTGATTCGGCATAGGTTGAGGGAGTGGTAGAGAAGAAGATTGTACAGCATTGGGAGATGTCGCAGTAGCTTGGACTGACCATGCTGTTTGAGGCGGAGGTGGTGGATAATAGGACAAATGGGGCGTCGGAAGATGGTACATCTGGGCAGGCAATATTTGAGAGCGGCCCATAGAATGAGTGTGTTCGTAGCCTCTCGGTACAGCGAATATGATAGGAGGAAGAGATATCGGCGGTCTCACATACTGCGGGGGAGGTGGAGGAGGGGGTCCGGTCGTCTGTATAGTCGCCGGAGGTTGCTCCACCCAAGTCAACATCGGTACAGCAGCTGCAGTCAAATAATCCATCGTCTGCTCCACAGGAATCGTCGGATTCTCTTCAAAAGCCGCTTCTTCTCCTCTAGGTGAATACTTGACGTACAAATCGGCCCAGAAACGAGCCACTTGGAAAAGAACGTCCGGATACACTCCGCCGCCTTCTGCAGCCTTTTCGACCGTCAGGCACGAATGCTCGAGCATTCTATCGGATTGTTCTTTGCATTGATGTATCGCTCTTTGGATTTCGTTGGGATTAAGAGCGGCAGCGTGGGGCAAAACTGAAAGCGCTAATTCAGCAGCAGCACGGACCATATGGCGATCAAAACCTCGCGATGCTTTGTCCGCCATGCTTGCTGCTTCCGGTGGGGTCAAATGGTTTTCCCAAGTATCTTGCAGAAACGAGATTGCAGGAGCTCCGATTTCCATGGCTTGCCCCGTTATCCATGAAACGTGTGAAGAATAGGTTCTGCTTAGCCAGTTAGGGCTCACGCAATTATGAAGGCCAAGGGCGTATAGTCCTAATTGGAATGCGCACATGTGAAGCGCACGATGCGGACCATGATGTGTTTGATTAGTTGGCGCCTGAGTAAACAAAGAAGTTGAACTGTTTCCTCCGGCTTTCTGAAGAACCGTTTTTGCCAGCTCGAACATAAAGTGAGCACCTGCTTCGGACGGCTGATTCGGTATTGAAGGATAACTTCGTTTACTTTTGTACCTAATGCTTTCTTTCGTCCTCATTTGATTAGGAAGGATATTCGAAGATGATGATTGAGTCGGGACATGTGGTATCGGAATAGAAGGAATGCACGGATCTCCGGAAGGGCTCGAACCAGCCGCTGCCCTCATATTCAATCCTAAAATAGACATTAGTTGGTTTTGAGACATTGAAAAGGATTTACCAATGCTATTGGCATCAGCTCCAGACACAGGTTGTAAGTTGTCGGCCATAGAAGGATGCTCGATTTCAATATTCATCTCGTTCCAGGACGAATTGGCACTTCGGACTGGTGGGTGCGATGTGTAGTATGCTGTCGAAAGGGGCGCTTTGGTTAATTGGTGGACTTCGCGGTCGAGGAGTTTTTCCATTATCCGGACGAGTCGAGCAGGGCGGTCTTTGTAGTTGACAAGGAGTGTTATCGCCAGCTCACCTCTGAAAGAAAGAAAGTCCAGTAACTCGGGAACGTTTAATCCTATCAAAAAAGTGCCTTAAGTAAAAGTTACAGGAAATCACGCTTAGAATTGATTTCCATCATCAAAACATAGGGGTGGCATATAAAATAACAAAGTTAGGGTCGTTCTAGAGCACCCTGTATGACAGATCCAAAAGTTATTGATCCCAATCAATTCCTCACTGAAACATAAGGGGAGTTTACTACGACACTTTTTTTCGTCAGGTCAAAAGCCTGGCTGATAATCGGCTCAATAGGTAGCAAGCCTACTAGAAAGTAGTACAAACCTTTGACGTCTAGTGCCTTCACATAAAAGAGGATGGTCAGCTTCAGAAACGTTAGCTTTGAGTCCAAGAGCTGCTGTGGCTGCTTCGAATCCTAATGACTCATCCATTATCACTTGTGGGTTGAGAAGATGACATTTGGATTCTCTCCCTGCAAAAAATTAAGTTTTACTAATTCACAAAAGGGTTTTGTATACCTGAAGGCATGGCCAAAGCATCCAGGAGATAACTAGCAAGCGTCAGCGGCAATAGCGCTTCTCCTCTTGTTTTCAAAGTCCCTTCCCAAAGCATTTCCGCTTTTTCTCGGATGATCGCCATCTCCTTTTCTCCGAGAGGGATCCTCTTAAGTAAGTTGACCAATTCTGATTCTTGGTTGAAGAGTTTGACTTCCAACGGCTTGGTCGTCGCAGGCGGTCGGGCCATTTCAAGGCCAAAAAGTCCGACACGGAAAGCAAGATGATAATGCTCCGGGTTTTCTGCCAAGACTGTACATAAAAAGCAACATTTCAGAAGCGTGTTTGATGCCAAAATGCTGATTTGATGAGAAGCTGGGTTGATTTGCTTCTTCCGCTTTCCTTTAGGTGGGACAGGAGGTAAATCAATCATTAGATTGGGAGGGTTCGCCAATAACTCTTCAGCAAGTTGCACCCCCAAGATGCACGCTTCTCTATTATGGCCGTGAGCATGAAGTCCTTCAGCACGAGCGAAAAGAACTTCCCAGGGATCTTTCAGCCCCATAACAGTCGGCAATGTCTTCTCTTTTTGACATTCTTTCTTCTCAGTTTTAAAACTATCCTTATCTAGAGATTTCGGATCAAAATAATAAACGATGAACTCATCAGAGGATTGTTGCGAGTCCGAAGAGAGTGAATCATCTTTGGAAAGGCGGCGAGGTTCCGCTGGAGCACAAGAAGTTCCCGGCTCAACTTTTCCAGGGTCGGATTCATCGCATGACGGACTTTCGGAAACATGCTTTGATGGTTGAGCTCCTTCAGAACAGCTCGATGAAGACTCGCTTCCGCCTGCAGAAAAATCTTAATAGGAATGTAAACAATAAAGTTGATATTTTAAGCACCTCCTTCTTGAGAATCCTCATCCGGGTTCGGCTGATCGTGATCGTTTTCGCAAAAACCTTCGCTTGAAACCGACGATCTATTACCAGACGCTGATCCGCTCAAACGGATGCCGAGATCGTCCTGAGGATGCAGTCCGAAATCTTGAAGACATTTCTGTTCAGGGCGACGTTTCCTATAAAGATAGGGCCAGTCCAAAGTGTGCGGACCGATAACTGCAGTGGAAGAACTCACCTAAAAAAGACATTTAAGACATTTTCTTAATGAGTGAATCATTATACAGGGTTGACTGGATTAGCGGATTTCGAATCGGTGTTTTTGAAGCATGTTATGGGCTGAGTGAGCCAAGAAGCGCCTCCGCCGATGTATGTCACCCCTGGAATAGGATAGTCTTCCCAGTCGAGCTGGCAAGCCGCGATCGCCGGCTTGAAACCTGGAAAGACGTCAATGCTTGTGGAAATGTTTCGGGTGCTTCTTTCCGCTTGAAAGCTTGTTCTGTTCTTTTCCACTTTTTCGATGATCTTCATGTGCCAGTCGTTGAATTGGTTTTTGAAGAGCTGCCTCTCTTGAGGGGACAAAGCGGGGTTTAAAGCCGCTAATGTCCAGAGGACGACGACTTCGTCGCAGAGCGATGCGCAAGCGTGCTGCGTCACTGAGCTGTTCACATTGCTGTGTCTGCCACCTCCCGATATTCCCACATGGAGCGCCACTTTCGTGTTAAACCAAGAAATCATTATCTGAAAATCAAATTTTTAGGTTCTGCTTTTCTAGTTGCCTCCAAAAAAGGAGTCTACTATATAAAAATATTGTTTAGGACCATTAGCCAGTGCTAAATCCCAAATTTCAACTCTCTACTATCTGCGCGTTGTCCGCCATTTTGAAAATTGGTCTAAAATGGGCACTTTTTCTGTTTTTGAACTATAGCTAGAAAACTATGCGTTCTAGCCACTTGACCATTTACAACAAAATGAAAGATTATTAAATTACCTTTAAAATGAAACTAATCTCCACTTTCTAGGACGACCCGTTCTCCTGTGAGAGCTGGGTAAAATGAAAAATTTTAAAAATGGCCAACTTTGACCATCCACTTCTCCTGAATGGCGCGACCGATTTTTGACTTTTAAAAGGTCATAAGAAGCTGAATTTAATTATCTTTCATTTTGTATTAAGCGGTCAAGTAGCTAGAACCAATAGTTTTTGAGCTAGAAGTCAAAAACCGAAAAAAGAGCCAATTTTGGGCCATTTTTTCAAAATCTAAACTTGGATTTAGAACTAACTAATGGCCCTTGAATGATAAAATCTCTCTGGCAACTGGACTGGCGTTACCTGATCACATGCTAGACATTCATCGGTGATTATCTGAAGCAAAGGAAGGGCATTCCGATCGCTCCTTTTGTACATTTCTCTCACTATTGAGAGAAGATTCCACATCCCTTCGGGCTCTCTCCCACGAAGAGGTCGCAGCAAACTTGTCCATTCAGATGCAGCCGGTGGGGCCGTATTACTCAAGTAATTGACATCACTAAAAAGTCGAAAAAACAGTTGACTTTTGATTTACAATGCAAGGCAGGTGGCCTGGGTTATAAATATTTCCAGGGTGTTTATTTCAACCAGCTGTTTCTTACCCCTCTCAGACAACAAAAAACTGGCAGGTATAAAGGATAAACAAACCTGAAGACTATGGGAGCCGGGACGCAGAATTTGATGAGAATTTTCTTGATGTTGTCGTGAAGAGTTTTTTCATCTAGATACCACGATGTTTGTTCGTTGACTGATGCTCCAGCCGTCGGATCAGGAGCCCCGCAGACGGAATTGATGGCCGAGGGTTGAGAAGAGAGCAATTCGTCTAATATTCGCTGTGCAGTAGGAAGGATCTGCTGCGGCAACTCGCTTATTAAGTACTGAGCGAACTTTTGAAGCTGATCTCGATGAAGACGAGACAACGATTCGCTTACAGGAGCCCGGAGGCAGACATGATTTGGCTAAAGAATAATTAGAAAGGAAATTTTAAAAAAAATGTTTACCATATGTATTCGATGAAGGCATACAGCGACGACATGCGAGCACCAATAAGCGCTCGAATTGCATGTACAGTTGCACGAAGTTATCCGCCGCCTGTCAAAGGTGACTGCGACGTTGTACTGCCCTCTTTGGCTGAAAGCTGCAGGCATGCAGACTGTCGCGCTTAAATGGAAACCTATTTGGAGCGGATCTTTGACTGCTTTCGATTTGAAAAGGTGTTCGCCTCTTTGGAATTCGTCCGCACTCGAGTTGGCGAGACAGGAATAGAGTCGGATGTCTTCTTCGTTGTCCGGGAAACTCCAGAATGCGATTCGGAGCTGGAGTTGCTCCGGGACCGGCGGGTAGACGTGCTCGACGAGCTCGAACGGAATGTGCGACGCGACACATCTCGCTGCTAACTCACACAAAGGTGGAAGCTTTGTACTCTCTGCCAACAAACCAATTGTAAACGATGAATTTTTTGACAAGAAAAACAGTGTATGTGGATGAGAAGGACTTTGACCGTTTAAAGACCCTGTGAGAAATAGAAGTGTACTATGACCTTTGAATCACAAAAACCGAGTTCTGAGGTGTACTGGCCCGGGTATTCTGGGGGGGTGGACAGAACAAGAATACATAGATGCGGCGGGTCAGGTCCGATTAAAGTTGATTTTGAGGTTTTTTGACGAAAAATTAGGCATTTATAAATGTTGATTTTGAGGTTTTTTACGAAAATTTGGCATCATAAATGTTGATTTGGAGGTTTTAGCGTTATTTTTGCTCAGTGGCTCCCAAACTGGAGGCGCGCCCCATAGGGGGGCGTAAGCTGTCCCCCGGGGGGTGTGGGAAAGCTCAAGATTTTTTTTTGTGAGCAAATATCCCCAAAAATTCGTGATAAACCTCAAAGTCAACATTTGTAAAGCCTAATTTTCGTCAAAAAAAAAAAAGTTTTAAAAAAACCCCTCGGAATCAACATTTGTAAAGCCTAATTTTCGTCAAAAAAAAACCTCAAGCTCAACATTTGTAAAACCTAATTTTCGTCCAAAAACCTGAAAATCAACATTTAAAAAGCCTAATTTTGGTCAAAAAACCTCGAAATCAACAAGCCAAATTTTCGTGAAAAACCTCAAAATCAACGTTTGTAAAGCCCAATTTTGGTTTAAAAAAACCCTCGAAATCAACATTTATTAAGCCAAATTTTCGTCAAAAACCTCAAAATCAACATTTATAAATGCCTAATTTTCGTCAAAAAACCTCAAAATAAACTTTAAATTGGCAATTTTTTTGTCAAAAACCTCCAAATCATGGTTATAAGAGAAAAAAAAATTTTTTTTGTCAAAAAATCTCAAAATCAACGTTTTGTGTGCAATTTCTTTTGTCAAAAACCAGAAAATCAACATTTTAAAACCCTAAGTTTATTCAAAAACCTCAATGTTAACATTCAAAACTTTAGGGGGGAGGGGGGCAAAGGTTTTAATTTGTTTAAAAAGGGGGCTCACTGTGAAAAAGTTTGGGAACCTCCATATATGGGGGATATTTGTGATTATTTGCAGGGGCGGACTGGGACCTTAGGATGAGGGTGGGTTTTCAGTTAAGGGGCGCGGAAAATTTTGACAGAAAATTGGCTCTTAAAAAAATATATTCAGCAAAAACAGAGGTTCCAAAACTTTTTCACAGTGCGCCCCCCTTTTAAACAAATTAAAACCTTTGCCCCCCTCCTAATTTGGTTTTATAAATGTTGATTTTGAGGTTTTTTTTGACCAAAATTAGGCTTTAAAAAGGTTGATTTTGAGGTTTTTGACGAAAATTTGGCTTGTTGATTTCAAGGTTTTTGACCAAAATTAGGCTTTTTAAATCTTGATTTTGAGGTTTTTGGACAAACATTAGGCTTCATAAATGTTGAGTTTGAGGTTTTTTGATGAAAATTAGGCTTTAAAAATGTTGAGTTTGAGGTTTTTGACGAAAATTAGGCTTTAAAATGTTGATTTTGAGGTTTTGGACGAAAATTTGGCTTTTTAAATGTTGATTTGAGGTTTTTGTACGAAAATTAAGCTTCATAAATGTTGATTTCGAGGTTTTTTTAAACCAAAATTTGGCTTTACAAATGTTGATTTTGAGGTTTTTTGACGAAAATTAGGCTTTACAAATGTTGATTTTGAGGTTTTTGACGAAAATTTGGCTTGTTGATTTCGAGGTTTTTTGACGAAAATTAGGCTTCACACGACACACATGTTGATTTCGAGCTTTTTACTTTTTTTTGACAAAAATTAGGCTTTACAATTAATGTTAATTTTGAAGTTTTTCACGAGTTTTTGGGGATATTTGCACACAAAAAAAAATCTTGAGCTTTCCCACACCCCCTAGGGGGGGCGCGCCTCCAGTTTGGGAGCCACTAAGCAAAAATAACGAAAAAAAAACTGACCCTGGGGGGGGGGCGCCTCTAGTATTCTGGAGGGTTCTGTCCACCCCCCCCCCACCCGGGCCAGTCCGCCCCTGATTATTTTTGTGTTAAAATTCGGGAGTCGATGCCTGGAGGAGGGGTGGAGTAGACGGAAGTTTAGCAGTGCGATCTTCTTGCATTCACCTTTAAGTATGAACCGATAGGCAGCGCCACTGGACATGTCACAATCACATACATTTTAATTCGCAGTAAAATTAGTAAATAAAAATAAATTCGTACTCATATGTATGAATACGAATAAATTTCCTACTCTGGTACACAAGAGGTGTACAAAACTGTTTTCCACAAACATGTCTTTTGGGCAATTTTTAAAATAAATTTTTTATGAAGGCGTACAGAGAGAAAAATCCGTTTACTCTTGTTATTATGTTTGGTTTTCACTCTCTTTTCGGGAGTTTTTAGTAGACTCGGGGAAGTCGATCCTGAGGGGCCGAGCAGCATCAACGGCCACGGGAGAAGGGAACAAAAGAAAGTAAAAGGGGTGAGCCAAAGGAGAAAGTTTCTTTTTTTATTTCTTCGCTCTCCACTCTCTCCTTGTAGTCCAAATGTCACGGAAAATTGAACACACCTTTTATTTCGTGTTTCAAAAATCCGAAAAAGAGCAAAATATGGGTTTTTCGAAAAGAGAAAAAATTTAGAAAATGAAAAATTAGGCACCTAAGCAGGTATTTTTGAAGTTATAATTAGATTGGAGCCTAAGCCAGAAGCCCTCTTTGAAAATGGAGGCTCCTGGCCCGAAATTGGGTTTTTCAACCATTTTATTCATTTGGACAGAAAAAGATGATTTCATTTTGTTGTCAGTTTTCTATCATTTTTCATAAAAAACTTTTCAACACGTAGGTTCCGAGAATTTTAATAATTCAATGAAGGATTAATAAAATAGAAAAGGGACAAAAAAAAATCAATAAAGGAAGGAAATTTTTTGATTTCTACCGTCATTCATTTGAATGTGATATTGAATTTGAAGACAATGGCGTGAATTTTACGATGTGGGCCATGTTTGTTTTTATTTCATTTTTATTGGGGCCCATCAATTTAATTTGAAGTTAAACCGCTAAGAAGGTTAAAGTGAGAAAATGACCTTTTTGCATGTCAAGGCCTGTATGGAATCAATCTTTATCACGGGCTCATATTGTTAAATGTTAATTTTCTTTATTTTTTCCGTTCTTCATATTAAATAAAACTTTCGAAATGTGGAAATAATTTACAATAATTTAGTGTCCTTAGTTTGTCTTTTTAGGTATTTTTATTCAGGCCTCACAAAGTGATTAAACTCCCAAACCCGGTCCCAATTACCAGGGGCGGACTGGGACCTTAGGGTGTGGGTGGGTTTTCAGTTAAGGGGGCGCCCTGTTGGGGGGGGGGAGAAAATTTTGACAGAAAATTGGCTTTTAGAAAAATATATTAGGCAAAAACAGAGGTTCCCAAACTTTTTCACAGTGCGCCCCCCTTTTAAACAAATTAAATCCTTTGCAAAGTTTTGAATGTTAACTTTGAGATTTTTGGATGAAATTTGGGTTTTAAAATGTTGATTTAGAGGTTTATGACAAAAGAAATTGCACTTAAAACGTTGATTTTGAGATTTTTTGACGAAAATTAGGCATCATAAATGTTGATTTCGAGGTTTTTTGACGAAAATTTGGCTTTATAAATGTAAGTTGAATATGAGGTTTTTGGACGAAAATTGAGAATCATCAATGTTGATTTCGAGGTTTTTTGACCAAAATTAGGCTTTTAAAGTGTTGATTTTGAGGTTATTGGACGAAAATTAGGCATCTTAAATGTTGATTTTGAGGTTTTGTTTTTGTTTTTGTTTTTTGACAAAAATTTAGCTTTTAAAATGTCGATTTCGATGTTTTTTGACCAAAATATTTGCTCTTATAATCATGATTTTGAGGTTTTTGACAAAAAATTGTCAATTTAAAGTTGATTTTGAGGTTTTTCGGCGAAATTAGGCATCATAAATGTTGATTTCGAGGTTTTTTGACCAAAATTAGGCTTTTAAAGTGTTGATTTTGAGGTTATTGGACGAAAATTAGGCATCTTAAATGTTAATTTTGAGGTTTTGTTTTTGTTTTTGTTTTTTGACGAAAATTTAGCTTTTAAAATGTTGATTTTGAGGTTTTTGGACGAAAATTGTGAATCATCAATGTTGATTTCGAGGTTGTTTTTGGACGAAAATTAGGCTTCATAAATGTTGATTTCGAGGTTTTTTGACCAAAATTAAGCTTTAAAAATGTCGATTTCGAGGTTTTTGGACGAAAATTAGGCTTCATAAATGTTGATGTCGAGGTTGTTTGACCAAAATTAGGCTTCATAAATGTTGATTTTGAGGGTTTTTGACGAAAATTAGGCTTTACGAAAGTTGACTTTGAGGTTTTTCACGAAAATTTGGCTTTTAAAATGTCAATTTTGAGGTTTTTGACGAATTTTTGGGGATTTTTGCACACACAAAAAAAATCTTGTGCTTTCCCACACCCCCCTGGGAACGGCTTACGCCCTCCAGACTGAGGGCTCCGAATTGTACCCCTTTTGAAGCACAAATTCCTTAAAAATGGGTTCCTAAGTCCCATTGGGTTCCAAAGTCCAATTCTGTGGAGTTTTAGGAGGGGAGGCGGAACGTCACGATTACTGGCGGCCAAGACATAATGGAGAAGTTGAAACAAAGGAATTCTACATTAACCTAATTCAAACCTTTATAAAAAGTTACTTCTACATTATTAAACACCATAAATACAATTTGAAAACAGTTATTAAATTTTAGAAAGGAAATTCATTCTTTCATTCTGCATAAAAAATTTTAATAAAAAGTCTTTTCTTCAATTCATTGAACTATTAACAAAGATTTCCTGTACAAAATGAGCCAAAAAAACCATAGAAGAGTCAAAATTTAATAAGAAGGTAGGTTGATCATGCAAAGTGGAGTAACCATTGTGAACATTGCCAATCATGAGTTGTGAATTTGAAGTAAATTATGGCCCTCGGTTTAAATAAGATCTTTTAGAGATACACTAGGACCCTTGGAAAGTGTACTATTTCACATGGTGGTGAACTATGGCCCTTTATCTACCTGAAAAACTAATTGTGGTGAACTGTGACACTTAATCTACAAGAAAACCCTTAAGAGGTGAATTACTATGAACCTGTGGGGAACACTACACGAAATGTCCAATATGACCCTTTTTCTACAAGGAAAACCCTTTGAAGATGACCCATGACCCTAAATCAACAAGAAAAACTAATAAATTGTGGTGAACTATGACCCATTATCTATTAGAAACATTTTGTTTTCTTTATTAGCTCATATCCAAAGGAAAGGAAGCTAGTTTATATTGATTCATTTATTTATTTATTTATTTTTTATTTTATTTTTGGTGATATAACGTGAAAAATGAACCATGTTCCTTTATTAATATGTAAAAGAAATGATCATTATAGGGCACTGTAACACTTAATCAACAAGAAAAACTAATTGTGGTGAACTGTGACCCAACAAAAAAACCCTTTGAAGTGGACTATGACTCTTTATTCACAAGAAATGCCCAATATGACTCTTTATCTACAAGGGAAACACTTTTTAGTGACCCATGACCCTTATCTACATGGGAAACCCTTTTTGGTGACCCATGACCCTTTATCAGAGTTGGGCAAAATGCAATTGAATTACAATCTAATCGTAATTGAAATTGAATTACATTGTGATTGAAATGACTTTATATTGATAAAATACAACTAATAACTAAAAAGTAATAGAATTACGCAGTAATTACGTTATGATTACATTGTAATTCAATTACAATAACAATTTACAAACTCTGCCCTTAATCTACTAGGAAAACCCTATGTGGGGAATTATGACCCTTTATCTATAAGGAAATCCTTTGTGATGAACTATGACCCTTTATCTAAAAGTGAAACCCTATGTGGTGAACTATGACCCTTTGTCTAAAAGTGGAACCCTTTGTGGTGAACTATGACCCTTTATCTAACAGTGAAACCCTTTGTGATGAAATATGACCCTTTATCTACAAGGTAAACCTTTTGTGATGAATTATGACCCTTTATATACAAGGTAAACAATTTGTGGTGAACTATGACCCTTTATCTATAAGTGAAACCCTTTGTGATGAAATATGACTCTTTATCTACAAGGTACAACCCTTTGTGATGAATTATGACCCTTTATATACAAGGTAAACCCTTTGTGGTGAACTATGACCCTTTATCTATAGGTGAAACCCTTTGTGATGAAATATGACCCTTTATCTACAATGTAAACCCTTTGTGATGAAATATGACCCTTTATCTACAAGGTACAACCCTTTGTGATGAAATATGACCCTTTATCTACAAGGTAAACCCTTTGTGGTGAACTATAACCCTTTATCTTCAAGGTAAACCCTTGGTGGTGAACTATGACCCTTTATCTACAAGGTAAACCCTTTGTGGTGAACTATAACCCTTTATCTTCAAGGTAAACCCTTGGTGGTGAACTATGACCCTTTATCTACAAGAAAAACCCATTATGGTGAACTACAACCCTTTATTTATAAGGTAACCCCTTTGTGGTGAATTATGACCCTTCATCTACAAGGTAAACCCTTTGTGGTGAACTATGACCCTTTATCTATAGGTGAAACCCTTTGTGATGAAATATGACCCTTTATCTACAATGTAAACCCTTTGTGATGAAATATGACCCTTTATCTACAAGGTACAACCCTTTGTGATGAAATATGACCCTTTGTCTACAATGTAAACCCTTTGTGATGAAATATGACCCTTTATCTACAAGGTACAACCCTTTGTGATGAAATATGACCCTTTATCTACAAGGTAAACCCTTTGTGGTGAATAAACCCTTTATCTCAAGTAAACCCTGGTGGTGAACTATGACCCTTTATCTACAAGAAAACCCATTATGGTGAACTACAACCCTTTATTTATAAGGTAACCCCTTTGTGGTGAATTATGACCCTTTATCTTCAAGGAAAACCCTTTGTGGTGAATTATGACCCTTTATCTACAAGGGAAACCCTTATTGGTAAACCATATTCCTTCAACTACCAAAAATGGTTAATGTCGTCTACCTTCAATAACGCTTTAAAAAGCTGAAGTAAACTCATTCTTGGCCAAATTTTAATCCATCATAATCAATAAAATGAGCCAAATGACAACTGAGCCAGAAATGAGATACAATGAGTCAATGGCAAATCAATAGAATAAAAATTCTAGTGAAAAGATTCTTTTGTTCTCTGACGAGTAAGGGGACTAATGAGCCATAAAGGAGCCAAAGTTGGGATTTTCCAAAGTACGTTTGATTCTCAGGATTCGAGTACCTGGATAGGAAAAGGTAAAGTTTGGCTAATGGCCCTTAGAATTCAATGACCTCTGGACGGAAAGGGGGAGGTGGGGGTCCTCCAGCTGTGAGTGACATACGTAAACATAAAAAAAGGATTCTTCCGAGAATATCTATATTTGAGCTAATCTTACCGTTATTGTTCTTCTTGGTGCAGAAGACGCCGTTGGATCCAGTTGGTCTTCGCCATCCTCGCCAGTTATTGCAGATCGACTCCGGCTCTGTCGACCAGCTGCAAAGGGAATCTTCTTCGAATCTATCCGAGTCCTCGAATGAAAATGTGTCCGCTTCTTCGGGACCCCAAGATTCGAGCATCTCATCGACTGAGGGGAACGCCTCCCCCCCAAGAAAAACACTTCACACAAGACCCCCAAAATCAAAAACCAAAACCAAAAAGCAACAAGAACCAATATAAAACACTCGAAATTTCACTTTTCACACTAAAAAATTCCCCGTGTCCTAATTCACCTCCCTTCCACCAAAAAGCATTTTCGTCCTTCGAATCTTTCCGAGAGTTTCAACACTTTGAACGCACGAATTCGAAGAGGATCGGGGGAAAAGGCGAAAGAAAAAAAAAACTAAAAAAATTGTTTTTTTTCCCTTTTTTTTTTCGCCCGGAGCTCCCTTTCAGTCTTTCACGACGGCCGAGGCACAACAAACATGGCGAAGAACAGTGAATTCCCCTTGATCCCTAAATCACTCTTGCCAACCACAGTCAATAAAAAAAACCACCAAAAAAACCTCACAAAAACAAAAATTTATTTAAATTTTAACAAAATTTAGAAGAAAATGACAAAAGTCAAAAAGAAACTAACGTTTTAAGTTTTGTTAATAATAAAATGAAAATCGACTAATCGAAAAATCGATTTATATGAACGGTCAGAAAGGAAGTCAGATTTGGTTTCTAAAACGACACTAGCGCTCCGGTGCGGCAGAAGTCGCAACTGGACCGATCTTCACCATTGAACTTTGTAGAGTGTAGACCATTTTGGACTGTTTCAGACAGGGGCGGACTGGCCCGGGGGGGCGGGTGGACAGAAGCTCAAAAAACCTCGAAATCAACATGTACAAAGCCAAATTTTTGTCAAAAACCTCAAAATCAACATTTTAAAGCTAAATTTTGGTCAAAAAACCTCGAAATCAACATTTCTGAAGACTCATTTTGGTCCAAAAACCTCGAAATCAACATGTAAAAAGCCAAATTTAGGTTAAAAAAAACCTCGAAATCAACATTTATGAATCCTAATTTTCGTCCAAAAACCTCAAAATCAACATTTAAAAAGCCTAATTTAGGTCAAAAAAACCTCGAAATCAACATTTTAAAAGCTAAATTTTCGTCAAAAAACTAAAACAAAAAACCCCTCAAAATCAACATTTAAGATGCCTAATTTTCGTCCAAAAACAGCGAAATCAACATTCATAAAGCCAAATTTTCCTCAAAAACCTCGAAATCAACATTTATAATTGCCTAATTTTCGACAAAAAAACCCTCAAAATCAACTTTAAATTGGCAATTTTTCGTCAAAAACCTCCAAATCATGGTTGTAAGACCAATTTTTGTCAAAAAAATCTCAAAATCAACGTTTTAAGTGCAATTTCTTTAGTCAAAAACCTCAAAATCAACATTTTAAAACCCAAATTTCACCTCAAAGTTAACATTCAAAACTTTGGGGAGGGGGGCAAAGGATTTAATTTGTTTAAAAGGGGGGCGCACTGTGAAAAAGTTTGGGAACCTCTGTTTTTGCCTAATATATTTTTCTAAAAGCCAATTTTCTGTTAAAATTTTTGCCCCCCCCCCACCATCCGGGCGCCCCCTTAACTGAAAACCCACCCACACCCTAAGGTCCCAGTCCGCCCCTGGTTTCAGACCGTTTTTTTTAACCATTTAACTTTGTATGCCATTTTGGACTATTTGAACCATTGAACTTTAGATGTGGCCAATGCCTCAGAAGGCCATATGTATAAATAAAAAAAATAAGTACTTATGTAAATAAAAATAAAACCATTGACCTTCGTAGACCATTTTTGACAGTTTTAGACCATTTAGGGTCGTATTACATATGTATAACATTTAGGGTCGTTTTAGACCATCCTGTAGTCCTCCCTCCTATCCCCAGGGGGGTGAGGCAAGGGGGCTCTTGTAGTACTCTGATGTGGAACAAGAGCTTAAAAAAAAAAAAAAATAGCCTGCTTTCCTCCGGAAATCCGCTAAAAAAAAAAAAAAAAAAAGACCATCCATAAATATTTTAGCCCATATGTATAGGATAGTTTAGGCTTCAGATCACTAATCATTTAAGATCGTTTTAGAATTTAGAGCTTTAAGACCATTTTGGATATTATTTTGTTGACCATTTTAGACTGTCATTAGACGAAGCTCTACCGAACACCACGGTTGACATAATTTTATGGACCTAATGGCTCATAGAGTCTACAAAGCAGTTTGAAGGGCCATATCCTGCAAAAGATGTTGCAAAAGATTTTATTGTTTAGGTCCATGTTTTTGAAGAGTGCCAATAAACAGGGGCGGACTGGCCCCGACAGAACCCCGAGAATACAAGAGCCCCCCCCCCGTCAGGTTTTAAAGCGTTATTTTTGCTCAGTGGCTCCCAAACTGGAGGCGCGCCCCCCTAGGAGGGCGTAAGCTGTCCCCAGAGGGGTGTGGGAAAGCTCAAGATTTTTTTTTTGTGTGCAAATATCCCCAAAAATTCTTGAAAAACCTCAAAATCAACATTTGTAAAGCCTAATTTTCGTCAACCAAAAAAAAAAAAGTTAATAAAAACCCCGAAATCAACATGTATGAAGCATAATTTTCGTCCAAAAACCTCAAAATCGACATTTAAAAAGCCTAATTTTGGTCAAAAAACCTCGAAATCAACATTTGTAAAACCTAATTTTAGTCAAAAACCTCAAAATCAACATTTATAAATGCCTAATTTTTGTACAAAAACCTCAAAATCAACATTTATAAATGCCTAATTTTCGTCAAAAAACCTCAAAATCAACTTGACCCAAATGGACCATTTAAAACAATAAAAAATTTTGCCCCACGTTTGGTAGGTAAAATGCTCTGTAGACTGGACTATCATTAGTCAATTATTGTTCATCAAAAACATGCAAAAACAGGTATTTGGCACTTTAGGTTCAAAAAGCTCCACCAGAGATTTTTATAGCGCAACTGTTCTATAACCTCAAAAAATCGATTAGTTTCGATTTTTTTCTGTGATGTTTTTTAAAACAACTGTTTTGAAACCTTCTTGTTTTACAAAATTAAAAAAAAAAATTAAAATTCTCCCAGTTATTTATTTTTAAAGTTAGTAAACAATGCCAGTAGAAGAAAATAAAGAACTTCGGGATTTGGTGACTGAAACGTTGCAGGCGAAAGGGGTTTTGGGGAAAGTTCAAGTAAATGACGTCTTTCATCGAGTTTTGAAATATTAATTGTTTTAATTTTTAGGCGGAAATAAGGGCGAGCGTTTTTTTAGCGCTTGAGGAGCAAGATGTGTTTAAGGTGATTTGACTGCTCTTTTTAACATGGGGCTCTTTTAACTATTTTTATTCTAGGATCGTTCGCCTTTTTTGAACAAACAGCTTAAAGACTATATAAAAACGAATAATGGCCTCCTTATCATTTCTTTGGTCCGAGAGTTTCTCGAATTCTTCAATTTGGAATTCACATCGATGGTCTTCGACCCAGAAACCCATGCAGGAGTTGACTATTCGTACCCAGGAAGAGAAAAACTTGCGAAAGATTTAATGCTTAATGAAAGCCAAGGTAATAAAGGAAGTGAATGCCAAATTTCAATCGAAACGTACTACTGGGAGCCAGGGGCGGATCGGGCTGCTGAGGGCCAATTTTTTTTTTTTTTTTTTTACTAAAATAGGAGCAAAAAAAAGCTGAAAGGGCAAAAAATTTGAGGTACTGAAACATTTCACAGGGGCCTGGGCTATTCGACGGGAAATCGAGGTTTTAAGAGTTAATTTTTCGTCGAAAAACTTCGAAATTGAGGTTTTAAGAGTTAATTTTTCGTCGAAAAACTTCGAAATTGAGGTTTTAAGAGTTAATTTTTCGTCGAAAAACTTCAAAATCGAGGTTTTAAGAGTTAATTTTTCGTCGAAAAACTTCAAAATCGAGGTTTTAAGAGTTAATTTTTCGTCGAAAAACTTCGAAATCGAGTGTAGCTGGGCTATTCAATAAGTAAATACCTAAAAAACACGGAAATTGCACTTTAAACGCTGATTCTGAAGTTTTTTTTGAACAAAAATTGGCTCTTAAAACCATGATTTTGGGGTTTCTGACAAAAAATTTTCTCTTTGAAGGTTTTTTTTGAACGGAAATTTGGCTTGAAGAATGTTGACTTAGAGGTTTTTGACGAAAATTTGGCTCTTAAACCTTTTATTTTGAGGTTTATGGACGAAAATTAGGCTTTGCAAATGTTGATTTTAAGGTTTTTGAAGAAAATTTGGCTCTTAAAACCTTGATTTTGAGATTTTCGACAAAAAAAGGCTTTTAAAACTTTTATTTTGAGGTTTATGGACGAAAATTGGGCTCTTGTAACTTTGATTTTGAGGTTTCTGATGAAAAATGTCTCTTAAAACTTTGATTTTGAGGTTTTTAGACGAAAATTAAGCTTGTTGATTTTGAAGAAAAATTCGCTCTTAAAATGTGAATTTTAAGGTTTTTGACGAAAAAAGGCTCTTAAAACTTTGATTTTGAGGGTTCTTAAAGAAAAATTGGCTCTTATAATGTTGATTTTAAGGTTATATGTTCAGAAAGAGAAGAAAAACTAAATTTTTGGGGGAAATTTGGAAAAAAAAAAAAAAGGCCGGTCTAGTGAATGCGCCCCCGGTGGGCCAAAAACGGCCGATCCGCCCCTGCTGGGAGCCGAGAAAATGGCCATCTTGAACTGCAGTTTCAAGCTTCCTATGCAGGGGCGGACTGGCCCGATGGGGGGAGACTCCAAATCAGAAATCCAAAACAGAAAAGAAATCCTAATTTTCGTCAAAAACCTCAAAATCAACATTTGTAAAGCCTAATTTTCGTCAAAAAAAACCTCAAACTCAACATTTATGAAGCCCAATTTTCGTCCAAAAACCTCAAAATCAACATTTGTAAAGCCCAATTTTGGTTTAAAAAAAACCTCGAAATCAACATTTATGAATCCTAATTTTCGTACAAAAACCTCAAAATCAACATTTAAAAAGCCAAATTTTCGTCAAAAACCTCAAAATCGACATTTGTAAAGCCAAATTTTCGTCAAAAAAAACCTCAAAATCAACATTTAAAAGCCAAATTTTCGTCAAAAACCTCAAAATCAACATTTGTAAAACCTATTTTTAGTAAAACCTCCAAATCAACATTTATGATGCCTAATTTTCGTCCAAAAACCTCATATTCAACATTTATAAAGCCAAATTTTCGTCAAAAACCTTAAAATCAACATTTATAAATGCCTAATTTTCGTCAAAAAACCTCAAAATCAACTTTAAATTGGCAATTTTTTGTCAAAAACCCCCAAATCATGGTTATAAGAGCAAATTTTTTGTTGTCAAAAAATCTCAAAATCAACGTTTTATGTGCAATTTCTTTTGTCAAAAAACTCAAAATCAACATTTTAAAACCCAAATTTCATTCAAAAACATTTCATTCAAACTTTAGGGGGGCAAAGGTTTTAATTTGTTTAAAAGGGGGGCGCACTGTGAAAAAGTTTGGGAACCTCTGTTTTTGCTGAATATATTTTTCTAAGAGCCAACTTTCTGTTAAAATCC
Organism: Orius laevigatus; assembly: GCA_018703685.1. Taxonomy (NCBI): domain Eukaryota; kingdom Metazoa; phylum Arthropoda; class Insecta; order Hemiptera; family Anthocoridae; genus Orius; species Orius laevigatus. The sequence continues at coordinate 29,131 of JAGWEN010001123.1, forward strand.
CCCCCCTCCCCATCCGGGCGCCCCCTTAACTGAAAACCCACCCACACCCTAAGGTCCCAGTCCGCGCCTGTTCCTATGTATTGATCGACTTTTAAATTTTTATGGCTTTTTTCTGTGCCAAATTTCAAGTTGATTTGACCACAGAGAGCTGAGAAAACTGAATTTTTTAATAATTTTTTTTCCCTTAGAAAACCTACCATTACTTGGCTTATTAATCGACTCTCTCAAAACGAACGGACACAAAATCAACCTTTCGAACGACAACGAAAAATTGGATCTTTTGAATTTGGACACCTCAAACGGCTTCAATGGCGAAGGTGACAAAAAAGAAGAAAACGGTCGAGTCCAAGAAGATAACAAAAAGTAAAGACAAATTTTAAAAATTTTACAACTAAAAAGAAAAATTTCAGCCCAAAAGATGCTTCGTCTTTGACATCTTTAAGCAATTTGCCGCCTTTGAAAAGCAACAACAGAAACGTCGATAATTTAAAAGCGATATTGGACCTTGGAATAAGTAATTTTCCTTCGACATTTTTCTCAGTTTCCAATGAATCTTTCAACTTAAAATTCGACCAGTGGTAGTCCAGGGGTCTGCTGGAAGAAATTGGGGACTTATTGACACTTTTACAGTTTGTTCGGGGCTATGGTGGGATGACTCTCTTAATTTTTCCAACTCGAGAAACCTGTGCTACCCTCAGGAGGGGCGAAAAACCAAGCTGATTTTCGGTTTTTTGCCTATAAGTCCTAAACTAAGCGTTTTATGACAAAACACACTCTATTCAATATTGTAGGGCATACAATTTTCAACAATTTATAACTTAATAAATTTTCCCGTAACCTTACTGCTTATCGAGATACGCCCTATCAAAGTTTGAGAATTTCAAAAAACAGATGGTTTAGGCCCTCTAACAGATGGTTTTGGCCCTCTAATAGGTTCAATTAGTTCAATTTGGCGTCTGATGGGTCAGTTCTATGGTTATTGACCATAAATTTTGTCATGCTGGAACACCTGGGTGGAGGGGAGAGCAGAGACCAACCTCCCTTTTTTCTTTTTTTCTTTTTTTTTCCGCTTTTTTTCTTTCTTTCACCTTTCAACTTACGTTCTTGAACCTTAATAAATATTGGTAAGTAGTTAAGGTCATAGAATACCATGAAAAATCGTTACCTTTTAAAGATGGCGGCCGATTTTAAGGGTGCCAAAATTGGACGTCGGAGCACCTATTTTGTCATGGTTAAAATTTTAAATACTAATTTTTGGGTCATATCTGACATAAGAAGACATAAAAATCATCGTCAGCCATTTGAAAGTGGTTGAGAAGGGGTGGCAGACGGCCAGTGTCAGGCTGACGGTGGTTTGATTTCCACTTTAGTAAGCTTTACGGGAGAACGCCAAGTCCTAGCAAGTCCGTACGTGACTCATTTTAAAGGTAATTTAATTACTAAGGACGAATACTAAGAGTCAAATTTCGCTATCGTTTATGGTTTGGAAGTGGTAAGGCTTTGAACTTTGAAAAAATGGCCAATATTTTCACATTGTGTCATACATTTAGTGGTGCTACGGGAGAACGCTGAGTCCTAGCAAGTCCGGATTAGTCTCATTTTAAAGGTAATTTAATTGCTAAGGACGGATACTAAGAGTCAAATTTCGCTATCTTTTGTGGTTTGGAAGCAGTCAGCGATTTAGTGAAACGAAAAATTCGCGATCTAGACAAAGTAAGTTATGTTTTTGTTGACCATTTCGAAACCATAAAAGATAGCGAAATTCGACTTTTAGTATTCATCCTTAGCAATTTAATTACCTTTAAAATGAGACTATTCCGGCATTTCTAGGACTCAGCGTTCTCCCGTAGCACCACTAAATGTATGACACAATGTGAAAATATTGGCCATTTTTTCCAAGTTCAAAGCCTTACCACTTCCAAACCATAAACGATAGAGAAATTTGACTTTTAGTATTCATCCTTAGTACCTAATTAAATTAGCTTTAAAATGAGACTAATTCGGACCTGCCAGGACTTTGCGTTCTCCCGTAAAGCTTACTAAAGTGGAAATGAAACCACCGTCAGCCTGACACTGGCCGTCTGCCACCCCTTCTCAACCACTTTCAAATGGCTGGCGATGATTTTTATGTCTTCTTATGTCAGATATGACCCAAATATTAGTATTTTAAATGTTATCCATGACAAAATAGGTGCTCCGACGTCCATTTTGGCACCCTTAAATCGGCCGCCATCTTAAAGGTAACGATTTTTCATGATATTCTATGACCTTAACTACAATACTTACCAATATTTATTAAGGTTCAAGAACGTAAGTTGAAGGTGAAAGAAGAAAAAAGAGGAATAAAAGAAAGAAAAAAAGGGGAGGTTGGTCTCTGCTCTCCCTCCACCCAGGTGTTCCAGCATGACAAAATTTATGGCCAATAACTTAGAACTGACATCAGACGCCAATGAACTAATTGACTATTGAGGCAAAAACATCTCAGAAGGCCAAACCATCTGTTTTTTGAAATTCTCAACTTAGATAGGGCGTATCTCGATTAAGCAGTAAGGTTACGGGAAAATTTATTAAGTTAAAATTGTTGAAATTGTGTGCCCTACAATATTGAATAGGTGTGTTTTGTCATAAAACGCTTAGTTTAGGACTTACAGCGCAAAAAAACCGAAAATCAGCTTGTTTTTTCGCCCCTCCTGGGGTACACAGGTTTCTCGAGTTGATTTAAGAGAGTCATCCACCATAGCCTCGAACAAACTGTAAAAGTGTCGTACAGTCCCCAATTTTTTCCATGTTCAAATTGACTGGACTATGGCCTAATATGACCAGAAAAAGTTTTAGTTTTTCATTCCATGGAAGCTGATAAAATGTCTTTTTCAGTTAACTCTATGAAAATCTTCAATTATTATTTTAGTACAAATGAAGAAGAAGATTTTGTGACTCATGTGACTGAAGGGCGTCAAATGGTGAAGCAGAAAGCGAAGAAAGCGAATTGAAGAAGATCTCTCTCAGAATTCAAACCATTCCGGGGTAATGCCAAATTTATGACAAGGAAGGGTATCCTGAAAATATTCCAAAACGTCCATTCTTCACCATATTCAGGGTATGGTGGGAGGAGGGAAGAGTTAAGAGGAAGGTAGGGGGAGGTATTACATGGGAGGGGGCGTTAAGGAGTGTCGAGGAGGGTAGTGAAGGTGTGAGGGTACTAGGAGGAAGGTAGGGAAGTGATGGACCAGGTATTTGGTGTTTTTAAAGCCATCTGTAGAGCCCCAATTTTGAAGAAACCGTCCTTTACACCACATTTTTCTGCTACCATTTTTTGAATAGGATGACAACACCGCAGATCGGACAGTCTCAAAGCAGCGGTACGATGGAGACTATTTAGAAATGTCTAGTTTATTTTTCCTATTTTTACGGCGTATGATTATTTTAACAGTTTAGAATATTCTAAATGCTCATTTACTGTATTCTAAACACGAAGTGTCTTAAATGAGAGACTGTGACCTGTCAATTTGTCCCGATAATTTGCTTCATTTTTTTTGTGATATCAATCGTTAAAATCTGCAATTCATGTGCCATAAGTCTAGTCGCGTTTTTGCATATTTTTGTACTTTTGGTGGTACTTACGGCTGTCGATTTGTGGCCTTTTCAACGATTTTATCGAATTCTCTTTGTAGTAACTTTGTGATTTTTGTCTTGTAATAGAAAAGGTAAATTTGATGAGAAAAACAAAAATTTAGCGACTTCTGAATCACATGGTTTTTTTTGTATAGGGAAGCCTGTTATGATGAAAAAGAGTTTTCAAGAGATGGTGATGGCGACAAAAAATCGATAGCATGTAAGTTTTATTTATTTATTTTTAGGGACAACAAACCAGTGACTTTGAGTCCGTTTTTTTTAGATCGATTTAGAATTTGGCAAAGTCCTAAATTGGATTTTAGATCGCGATGCCACGAAATACGATTCACTCTCCCAAGGAAGGCGAGAGATGTAAGCGTGGAGAAATTTTGACAATTCCTCGTGAGGTTTGTCTCATCGACGTCGAGTCGAAAGGGTCGATCTCTAGGACGCAGAGCAATGTGACACGATCATGCTGAAGTCGATGAGATATGAAGACCGAATTTTCGACTAATCCGACTCATGTTTTCTGAACTCCCTGTATGTCTCCTGAAAAGTTTCACGTTCAATTTTCCACAAAATTCTTTTCATCAATTATCATCTGGAAAAATCCCGGAAGAGAACTAGTTCAATAAATGACGTATATCTTCGAAACGGTAAACGTAAACATTTTTTATTCCTTTTTTGGCGACCTGGGTTGAGTCCTTCACTTCCTAGGTGGTTAATTGAACCCCCAGTCAGGGGCGACTGGCCCGGGGGCCGACGTGACAGACATTTGGACATTTGCAAAGCCGAATTATTCTTCAGTAGAACCTCGAAATAACATGTGTGAAGCCTAGTTTTGGTAAAAAAACCTCAAATCAACATTTATGAAGCCTAGTTTTCGTGAAAAACCTTAAAATTGCAGCATATTGTACAGCCCCATTTTGGTTTAAAAAACACTGCGAATCAACATGTTATGAAGCAGAATTGTCCTCACACCTTCAAAATCACATTTAAAAGCCTGAAATTTTCGTCAAAACCTCCTCAATCAACATTTTATAAGCCTAATTTTCGTCATACTCAAGACGCTCACCATTTATTGAAGCCATAATTTTCGTCCAAAACCTGGAATCACATTTATGAAGCCTAATTTTCGTCGAAGAACCTCAAATCACCATTTTTAAAGCTATGTCTCGTCAAAACCATCAAAATCACATTTATATAAGCCTGATTTGGCGTCGAAACCTAAAACAAACTCAAAAGCATTTTTAAAGCCTAATTTTCGTCGAAAAAACCTCAAAATCAACATTTATAAAGCCTATTTCGTCGAAAAGACCTCAAACATCAACATTTTAAAGCCAATTTCGTCAAAAACCTCAACTCATCATTTATGAAGCCTACTTTTTCGTCCAAGAAAACGCTCAAAATCACATTTTAAAGCCTAATTTTCGTCCAAAAGACTCAAATCCTCATCATTTATGAGCCTTATTTTCCTCTAAAAAACCTCAAAGCAACATTACAAGCCGAAATTTTTCGTCAAAAACAACTCTAAAATCACGAGTTTGTGAAGCCTAATTTCGTCTATACCATCAAATCACATTTGTACGAGCCAAATGTTTTCGTCCAAAAACTCAAACACAAAACTTTAAATTGGATTTTTTGTCAAAACACCCAAATCATGGTTATAGAGGCAAATATGTATTGTCAAAAATCTCAAATCAACATTTTAAACCTCACGATTTCATCCCAACCTATACTGAAAAACCACCCCCACCTAAGGTCCTCAGTGCGCGCGCCCCTGCCGCCCAGTCCCTGTTTGCAAGGCCAACAAAAGCCACCCAACCCGAATGAAATACACTAACTGATCGCTATAATCTAGCTTACAGACGATCGATAACGCTGTGAAATCGCAGTTGTACAAAAGGAAAATCCCACAATTGGCATGTGCCTCTCAGAAAACGAAATCGTCATCATAGAATCAGTCGAAGATTCAAGGAGTAAGGTAAAATGAACAAAAAGTAGTCATTTATTCATTTTTTCTATTCTAGAGACAAAACAAGAAAACGAGATATTCTTCCCTCGAAAATGTGGCAAGCGTCATTACTCACAAATGACATAACTAGCAAATTACGAGTTAGTTTTTGTTGCTTATGATAGGTTAGGGAAGACTCGTTGGAAGTGTTAGGTAGGAGGTGCTAAGTAGGTTACTTTTGGTGGTTTTTCAGCTTGTGTAGAACGTTTTTGAAATTACCTAAATAATTTTAGGGCACCCACGAGTAAAGATGTTGCTGAGGCGAGTGACCATTGGTGGCCAACAACTTGATAAAGAAGAATACAAAGTAACTATATCAAACAATTTAATATTTGATTCACCCTTTCGCTCCAGAGCATATTTCAAGCAAACCTTGAGAAAGTTTAGGTGCGAAAATAGAGTCGATTTATATACGCGGAAGAGCCTAAACATTCACGTAAGCGCTTCTGACGCCAAAGTCGCGAAAATAGTCTGAGTCTCTGTCAAAAGTCGAGAGAAGGTGAGTCGTCCTGAAAGGCAAAGTGAACGCGTCAGATTCGTCGGAATCGCCCAAGAATGAAGTAGAACGTTGCGGGGCAGATCTGCGAGTCGGTCTCACGATAAAGTGGATCGCGCATCAACGCCGCCATAGAAGTCTAGAGTCTTCGAAAAGATTCTCTCAGAGATAAATTTGAAAAGGTTGGCCAACCTACAAACCTAGAAGTTCGATACGTTGTGCTACTATACCTATACAGCGCAGCCATAAGATATGAACCATCCGCATTATCTCCTCATATTATGGACACTCGAAAAAAAGTCATCCAAGTACTCCTCCTTAGTAGCAAAGAATTGATTGGATCAATAACTTTTGGATCTGATGGTCGAACAGGATGCTCTTACGACCCTAACCTTCGTTGATTTTCAATACTGATAGCCCCTCTGTTTTGACAAGAAGCGAAATCCGCTTCTACGTTTGATTTCCTTTAACTTTTATTTCAATCGTTTTTTTGATAGGGCCCTTAAACGTGCAGACTATACCACTCACCCCATGTTAACAGTGGCACATTCATCGCTCCCGAACCGTGTTTGGTCTATAAAACAAAACGTATTTACGTAAAAGTTAAAGGAAATCAAGCGTAGAATCGATTTCTTTTGTCAGAACATATGGTTGTATCTCAAAATACGAAGTTAGGGTCGTTCGTGGAGCATCCTGTACGTCAGATCCAAAAGTTATTGGTTCCAATCAATTCCTCGCTAAAATCTAAGGGGGGTTTACTTGGACACTTTTTTTCGTCAGTCAAAAGTCTGGCAGATAATTAGTTGGCACACCCTGTATACGCCAAAAACCTGAACTGTTTTTCAACTAAATTATCGTTTTTTCAGCTGACAAAAAGAAACGAAACGACATCACTCAGTAAATCAGGAAAAATTGACTTACCTAAGTAAGCGGCTTCATTTGGACCCTCATGTCCCTGGTTTGGCCAGCTCTTGTGAGCTATCCAGTTTAAAAAAGGGGAACAGACCTTCTACCTGTTGGTTCGTTTTAGAACTAGACTCCTTTGAGGTTAGAGTTTTGAGGTTTTAAAGTTTTGAGGTTAGAGAGGAGGCCATTTCTCAGCTCCCCATTGCCATCAAGAAACTTAAGTTTTATTTCAGTACCACCTCAAACGAAAGCAACTGTTTCTGGAAGGTCCAGAAACAGCATCGGAGAAAAACTCAAACAAGTGGACACCACAAATCTCGAATCCGTTTTTCAATTTGGAGTTGGTTTTGTAAAAAACAACAAAATTTACTTCTATCCACATTTTTTAGACACCAGCTATGAAGAATTTTGCAAATTTAAAAAATGAATTATTAAAATTAAAAGGTTACCATGCGAACAAAGACGATTCTTCATGTTCGTTAACCTCAGTTTCAAGCATCGGTAAAAAATAATTTTTTCTATATTTGCCCATAAAAAAATATTAATTTTAGTGCAGCAAAGGGAAAGTGTAATGAAAAACCGTGAATGAAAATGCATCGTAAGTAAAGAAATTTAATTTATAAATCGATAAATTGTTCCAGAGAAGGGAAATCGACGAATTCGCCCAAAGTTTTGCCTCCTTTGAAAATTAATCGAAGAAAAATAAGAACGGATGAAAATGGTAGGAAATAATAAATCTTTGTGTAGTCATTATTTGTCTTCAGCATCTTCTGAGTCGAAGAAATCGATTGAAAATCAGGCAAACGTTCAATCTCAGAGGACGCATGAAAATGTAAATGTTTTTATCAATTTTTTTTATTTATTTTACTACTTTCTTTTAGGAGATAACTCAAGATATTTCTGTCTCTTCTTCGATCAGCATAATCGGCGATTATATGGAGCCCATGTATCGTTTTCCTGCTCCTACACTCCCAAGTTTTAAAATAAACGATTCAAGATTGAAATTCATTAAATAAATCCTTGACAGAAAACTTTTGTATTGAAGAGGCCTTCCGTCTGGTGGCTCATTTTTGAACTAGGACTCCTTGAAGGTTAAAGTTTTGAGGTTAGAAGAGGCCATTGCCTCTCAGCTCCCTTACCATTTCTGAAATATCATGTTTCGTAGTTCATTATCTTTAAAATGAGACCAGCATCGACTTCCCCTATCCCAGGACTATCCGTTCTCCCGTGAGATAAATGTATGAGTACAATGAGCAAATTACTGCTAAAGATATCCTACAAACAGTGGTCAAATTTTAATCTATCGATATCTCCTGAACCGCTGGACCGATTTGGACTTTTTGTGAAGCTCATTATTAGCAGAATTTTAATATCCTCTCAAATTTGTCCTGAATGCTGAAGTCGTCTAGAACGGCACTAAGTTTTTGTTTTTTCTCGAGCTAGCAGGGTCCTAACACTTAAAAAGTGCGTGAAGTTTCGGTCGTCAGTCCAAAATGGCTAAACAACATCACAACAGAGCAAAGCTCTTTTTCAATGTAGATATACTCCATGAAGGGCTATATAAGTCTAGCAACTGACCTGCGCTTCTGGAACTGCTTTGAAAAGGGAACATCCAAGGAAAAACCATATTCATGATTACAGGAAGTACAGATACTTTTCTTCCTTTATTTGACCATTAAAAATAAGGTTAAATAACAAAAGGAAAACCCTTTCTTCCAAAATTATTGCAAACCAAATGGATTATGTTATGTCTTATTATTGTAATAATAACAAAATAATACTCGAATGTTCAAAGTAAATATATAACAGAAAAAACCACAACACAGGAAAGGGTAGACATAAATATGTGTGCACAGCACCTATATATAATGAACCACTTTTATAATCTACATATCTCACTAGATTATTTGCTAAAATCACATGAAGTGTTATATGTACATCATTCAGAAAATTACAAGGAACGAAATGATAAAAATGGGCTCCTTTTATAATTAGAGCCCATACGTGACAGATATATGAAGCCTTTATTTGGTCTAGATCTAAAACAAAAAATTTAAGTCTTGTTTGTCCTGCTAAAAAGTTGCACAAAAGAGATTCGAAGGCCTGCGAGAAGTGCTGCAATTTTAAGGTTGCCGATTAATTCGCAGGATCTGTGTTTTGAAAAATCTATTTAAGGCATAAGGGCCGTGATTAAGGCTTGTGTAGATTTAGAAAGAAAGAAACTAAATATCGACAACCTCATTAGCGGCTATTCTATCATATCTTTAAATAATAAGTGAATATATAGCTTCCTAAGAACTAATCTTAATATTAACGTTGTAAGTAAAAAGAAATAAAAAGAGGCTTTTCTTTTCGAAAATTAGGTTTCACTAAGCATGAATGCTGAGTTACACTTAAATTATGCCTTAAGGACAATTTAAAAACACACTAGCACAATATCTCACAGCCATTCGTTTATATAGTACACAATGTAATTTCTTTTAAATATTTACAGTCTTAATGCAATGGTAATCGTTAATGAGTATCTGAATGTTTTGAAAAGAACGAAAATAATTGCGACAATCGTACAACAAAGTAACATGGCACACTGTTCCACTATTTTGTCTTTTATTCCCGGGTGAAGAGAATTTTCCTGCCCTGTGTTATTTTTTCAGGACTTTTATATTTTTTCTATTTTTGACTTGAGTTAAGTCACACGGCGTTATTTGCCCTTGTGTTTCGCACGCTCGGATATTGTTGGGAAGACAAAGCGGGAACGAAAACAAAACAGAAAAAGAAACAAAAATTAATAAAAAATTTATAAAAGCACAAAAAAATTAAAAAAATCATGCTTGGAATCGAGGTGATGGACAATTTTTGGTCACAATCCTTAACTCTAGTTGGAATGATCTCTTATGATAGGAACACTACGAACCAACGCCTTTTCTTCTTCATATTGGGCTTCTTTTGTGGGCAAAATGGAATCCCATGAAAGCGTATTGTTAGAGCAGAGTTGGGCAAAATTTTATTTACAATTACTACATCAAACTTATTCATACTTCACTTTTTCAGAGATAGATTACAAATAATCCGTATTCGTACGAATTTATTATTATTTACTAATTTTCCTGCGAATTTAAAAAGTTCGCTCAATAAAGTGTGTGATTATTAACAAAAACAAAATGCGAAATAAACACAAATATCCTGTTCAATATCCTGTCAAGTTAAAAAATTATAAAAAAAAAAAAAAAAAAACAAAAAATCGCAATAAAAGTGTGAATTTAAATTAGCATCTTTATTATAGTAAATTTTAAAACAAATTCACAGGTAAGGC